>WTSP01005913.1:0-108456 GCA_025331215.1 Actenoides lindsayi | reverse complement strand
TCTGCTCCTCACCCTCCTGCTCCTTTGCCCGTGTCCAGGCGCTGGACAGATCAGCCTGGAGGGTGGCCAGTTTCTCCTGGTGCTCAGCAGCTCGGGCTTCCAGTGTGGCCACCTTCTCCTGCTCATCCTGTAGCCGCTGGCAGGCCCGGCTGTGCTCCCAGCTCAGCGCCCGCATTTCCTCCTCCAGCCGCCCGCGCTCTACATCCTCCCCTCGGGCAGCAGCAGAGGCTCCCATTGGCTTCTCCCAGCTTTCCTCCGGCGCCCGGTGCTTGGCCATCTCCTGCCGAGCTGGCTCCCGGCCCTGCACCAGCTGCTGCCTCTCCGCCTCCAGCTCAGCAATCCTGGCCAGGCTGGTCTCCAGGCTTTCGGCTGCCCGCCTCTTCTCATCCTCCAGAATGCCTTCGGTATTCCGTAGGGATTCCTCCAGGAACAGCAGCCTCTCTTGCAGGCGGGTATTCTCCCGGGCTAGCCTCTCCCTCTCGGCCAGCTTCTGCTGGCTCTCCTTCAACCTGCCCTCCAGGTCCCGCAGCTGGGCTTTCAGTCCCTCTGCCACTCCCTGCTGCCGCTGCGCACCGAGCTCCACGATCCTGGCTTCCAGCTCGCCAATTCTGCGGCTCAGCTCAGCTTTCTCCTCCTCCCAGGCAGCCTGGTTGGCATCCCGGGCCTGCACCATGGCCTGCAGCTGGCTGCTCAGGGACGTGTTGGCTTCCTGCAGGTGCTGGAGCTGCTGTAGGGCAGAGTCCCTCTCCCGCAGGGTCTTCTCGTGCTGGGCGTGGAGGGCAGCCAGCCGCCCGGCCTCTACCTCAGCCTCCCGTGCCCGCAGGTCCTGCTCCAGCCTCTCCCTTGCCCGATGGCTCTCAGAGAGGGAGTTCTGGAGGTTGGTGACCAGGCCGCCCAGCTGCTGCATCTCCTCCTCAAAGCGGGCACGTTCAGATTGCAGAGCTGCCTCCCGTAGCTGTTTCTCCTCCTCCAGACGCAGGATGGTGGCCTGGAGCTCGGCCCCTTTAGCGGCGAGGCTGGACACCTCCTGCTTCAGCTCTTCCATCTGGCAGAGAGAAGATGAAGGGGGAAAACAAAGCACACACTCAACCCAGGGTGTTACTCGAGCTGTATCTTACCAGAGACCCAGGAGCTATGTCCCTGTGGGAGCAGCCCAATGCCTACCTTCCCTCCCAGAATGCCCAGTTCACCCCAGCACACCCCAGTTTCCCCTTTGCCTTGTGCTGCTCTTGGACCAAGCGCCTTTTCTCACCATGCAGAAGCCACTCCACAACTGACCACACTGTGGGAGGTTACCCAGGAGCAATAGTCCCAAATTCAGTACAAAAGGGGCTCCCATAGCCCCACAGTGCCCCATACAACACCAAAGAGCAGCTGGTTCTGCCCCATATCCCTCCAGCACCTGCCACTCTCCCCAGCTAGAGGACTTTCATCAGAGCAGGAGCCAGAGGCTCTCTCAAAACCCAGCAGTACCTTCAGGACATCACCCATGACCTCTCCCTTCTCCTGGGCAGTGTTGTCTCCCAGCTTGGACAGCTGGTCCTCCAGCAGAGAAATCTTTCCCTGGAGAATCTCAATCTTCTCTTCCGAGCATTTCTGGGGACAGAGACGTGAGACTGAGCACAGCATGGGGCAAAGGGAGATGCAGTCACCTAGCTTTAATGGACACCAAGATGGGGGGTACCCACCACCCAGATGGAACCCTCTTCTCTCTTGTATCTTTCTCCGAGATCTGGACAAGGGGACTGAGGCATCCTCAGAGAGGTTGCAGACAACATCAAGTTAGGAGAAGTGTTGATCTGCTGGAGGGTTGGGAGACTCTACAGAGGGGTCTGGCTGGCTGGAGGAGCCAAGGCCAACGGAATGAAGTTCAATAAGGCCAAGGTTTGGGTCCTGCAGTTTTGGGCCCCTCACTCCAAGAAGGACATTGAGGGGCTGGAGCATGGCCAGAGAACGACAACAAAGCTAAGGAAGGATCCAGAGCACAAGTGTTGTGAGGAGCAACTGAGGGACCTGGGGTTCTTCAGCCTGCAGAAAAGGAGGCTCAGGGGAGACCTTCTTGCTCTCCACAACTCCCTGCAAGGAAGTTGGAGCCAGGTGGGGGTTGATCTCTTCTCCCAAAGAACAAGCAACAGGACAAGAGGAAATGGCCTCAAGTTGTGACAGGGAAGGTTTAGGTTGGACCTGAGGAACAATTTCTTCCCTGCAGGTGTTGTCAAGGCCTGTCCCAGGCTGCCTAGGGCAGTGGTGGAGTCCCCATCCCTGGAGGGGTTTCAAAGCTGTGGAGCTGTGGTGCTGAGGGACATGGTTTAGTGGTGACCTGGCAGTGCTGGGTTAATGGTTGAACTTGATGATCTTGAAGGTCTCTTCTTACCAAAATGACTCTGATTTTTTAATTTTTTCTTCCCATTCCACCCCTATCAGAAACATGCCTGCAGCCTTCTCCCAGAACATCCTACAACTCTACCAGGAAAATGTGTTTTGTAGCTTACACAACATCTCATCTGTACATTATGTGCAGTGGGGGAGAGGAATGGTGGGCTGCTGATGTGTTCCAAGAAATGGCCCTGCCACTTTGCTGTGTCACCTCCTCAGGTGTCTCCTCTTGGTTGTGGCTGATTTCAGGGCAGGGTCAAAAACAAACTGCGCAGAATATAAGGATTTTGGAGCTGAACTTGAAGTAGGATGGCTGGAGGGAGTGGCTGAGGAATTGGTTGGATTAAAACAGGCTGAAGAGGCTGCTCTTTTGTCTGCCTGGCTACCAGATTTAGGGTAGGGCTGGTCAGGAACAGGATTCCTCAAGGCTGAGAAGGAGAAAGACCAGCATTGTTAGTGGTTACTGAGTCATAAGTCTCTCCAGAATTTGGTGTAAAATTTGTGCAGTCAGCATAGACTTGTAAAATGCAGGAGTTCTCACTTCTTCTGGGAGCTTGTTGATCCCTGGCAGGGTGTCCTGTCACTGCTGCTGGCAGGGGGTCAGCTCTGGAAGTAGAGCAGTGTGTTGGATGAGATGTCCAAATGCTGCTCCTAGCATGGAATTATTTGGTGTCCTTTATTATTACGATGAAGTCTTAAATTTGTTTTACTTGTCTAGTCCTCAGACCTTTGGGAAGTAAGAGGTGAAACTGTGCAGGTATAGCCACCAGCTCACCTTGTAGTACTGCAAGAGTGTCAGCAGTTTAGTGACTGTCACTGCGGGGTTACTGTGATGTGAGAAGTGCTGTAGGAAAGCCTGTGAGAAGGGGCTTAGTCCTTAGCTGGAGTGAAGCTCAGTATCCATCCAGTGAAGGAGTTAACAGTAAGAGAACCATCCCGAGTGTGGTGCCTGTTCTGGACCCCGGATTAGATGGTTTTTAGGGTGTTGAAGCATCTCCTTGTGCAATACCTGTTCCATGACAGAGATACAGAAAGGTGTAAATGAAGAGTGTTTGGGCAGCCTTACTTGTGGTACTCCTGGAGCTGCAGAGAACACTGAAGGGCTGAAATGCATAAGTGAATTTAACATTCTTAAAATGAAATGACGGCCCTGAAGGGCAGGAATGATGCTCTTCGTCAGTGTACCTTGTTTTTCCTGCAGCGGGTCCCTTCTGCAGGCTCTTTTGTTTTACAAGGAGCAGGCTGGTTCAAAGACTGCAGTAACCAGGGCCATCTCTCCTGTGATAGATGTGCATGGCGACGTTTGAGCACGACATGGAGAAGGCCTTTGCCTTTCAGGCGAGCCAGGACAAAGTGTGCAGCATCTGCATGGAAGTGGTGTACGAGAAACCATCAGCCTCTGAGAGGAGGTTTGGGATCCTCTCCAACTGCAATCACACATACTGCTTGTCCTGCATCCGGCAGTGGAGATGCGCCAAGCAGTTTGAGAATCCCATCATAAAGTAAGTGGACGTTAAGCAGAGCCTCTTCTCGATGGCTTGCGTCGGTGGGATGGGCTCTCTGCTCTGCTTTGACTTGATCCAGGAATAAACTGGTGATACGGGATCCTGGAGCTGTAAATACTGACATTAATAAGATCTGAGCTCAGAAAATCCTGCTCCGAGTGCTGGCAAATTCCAGAATGTTGGAGCATGGCTATGACAACCACCTTCAAGACCGGCAGGACCCATCGGGTGTCCTTTGATAACTGTGTGCTGTGGTCCCGTGTGGGAAGAGCTTGACCCTGTGGAGCTTTTGCCCTCTCTCATGGCATTGGTGCTGGGGCAGAGCACACAGACATGGACTGGAACAGTTAGACCTTGTTAACCTGTGCCCTCCACAGTACCCCCATGCAAAAACAGTAACTCTTTTTCTCTAGGTATGTGCTTATTTACAGGATTTTCCTCTAAATTACATCTTACTCAAGCTAAATGTTCCACTAATCACACATTTATCTGTACCTGACTAAATCCCTTTATCTTCTAGCTCTAGCAAAACTGTATACCCAACATGCTTCTCCTCCCATGAATTTAAAACATCCAATGAGGGCAATTTCCTTTTTTGAGCATTTCTTTGAAAACTCCCATAACAAGCTGAGGAAAAGGTAGAAAATATTTTCAGTTTTCTACCTAAATAGACTTTTCTGCACAACTTCCATTATAAATTTAATTGACGTGACCATTGGCTCATTAGGACTTAACAGGTATTGGAGTTGAGCTTCTGTTGGACAGGTTGGACTGAGATATTCCACCTGCGGTAGGGACTGTGAGGGGTGTGATTTTTCTGAACCAGCACCATGGAATTCCATTCTGAGTATGGAATAAATACTAATACAGGTTCTGCAAATGTGTGTTTTACACTCCTCCATAAGGATAAACATACCAGTTTATCAGAGTGTTAGTCTAAAGGAGGGGCTTGACTTAGTTCTAGAAGCACTGCCTGCTGCGAGATGCAAGTAAACCCCTTCTATGGACTTGTTGAGGTACCTCAAGTTGCATGTTAGATTCTTGATCTTCATTCCTATCCTGCTGCTGCCATGAGACAGTGCGTCTGCCTTTCCCTCAGGATACTGCTGCTCCTGGCAGATCTATTGAGGAGTTGCACTCTCAGGAAGTAACAGAGCTTTGCTATTGTGTCTTGATCCATGAAGGTCTTGCCCGGAGTGCCGTGTGATATCCGAGTTTGTCATTCCCAGTGCATATTGGGTAGAAGATCAGGAGAAGAAAAATGAGCTGATTGAAGCATTTAAGCAAGGAGTGGGGTGAGTTCAGCAACCACAGACAGTGTTTATATGGTCTGTAGGATAGATACACTGCGACTTAGGCCATCAAAGTGCCTGTATTTTTAAACTTCATGTAATCACAAACCATTCTATGGAGAGCTCTTAATCTCTGTCAACATTTTATTTAACTTTCTGACTGCCACAGAAGGGTCTGTTGCATAATTATAGGTCACAAATTATTCAAAGTCACTGTGCTCTGAAATGTTGAAGCTATTTCAGTCCACTTCCCAAAATTTGCTTTGTGTGTTTTCTGTTGATCACAAAATGGTTTGGGTTGGAAGGGACCTTAAAGATCATGTAGTTCCAACCCCCCCTGCCATGGGCACGGACACTTTCCTAGACTAGGTTGCTCAGAGCCCCATCTAACTTGGTTTTGAACGTGTCCAGTGATGGAGCATCCACAGCTTCCCTGGGCAACCTGTTCCAGTGTCTCACCACCCTCAGAGTGACAAACTTCTTCCTGTTTTCTAATCTAAATCTCCCCTCTTCCAATTTGAAGCCATCACCCCTCATTCTATCACTACAACCCATGGAAAAGCTCCCTCCCCAGCTTTCTTGTAGGCCCCCTTCAGATACTGGAAGGCTGCAAGAAGGTCTCTCCAGAGCCTTCGCTTCTCCTGCCTGAACAACCCCAGAGATCCCCAGGGCATAATTGCCTGGAAGGTTGTCAGGTGCTGAGAAAACCAAATAGGGAGGGAAAGTATTACAGTCTCTTGAAATACAGGCTAAAAATTCATAGGGCTTTCATAATGCCTCCTGGAAATGGCAAATACTACATGGCTGCATTCCTTTTATTGTTGAATAACTGTTTGCCTGGTGCTTGGGCTGCTGCCAGGCAGTCCTACAGCAGCTTTGCAAAGCTGAGCTTGCCTGGGACACACAAGGCTTTGCAGCACAGCACCGTTTCTCAGCACCTTGCCCGCCCTTTTTCAGGTTAACAAACCAAGCTGAGCTTGACCTGAGCAAGTGCTGGCTGAAGGTTACGCAGCTTTATTCTGTGTTGTGCACCAACCTTTAGACAGGCCCTTGGGAATACAGAAAAAACAGGGCCTTACTGAGAGCTGGGCACACCTGCTGCTATGAGCTCTTCAGCTGCTTGGGTTACTGCAGGCTCTGGAGTCTCGTTCTGCTGCAGCAGCAGGAGTGTTGAAAGCAGAACTCTGTTCAGTGTCTAATCCAGCATTTTGTCTTATCTTATAGTCAGGCAAACTATTGGAATAAAATTAATTAGTTTGAACTGTGGTTCTTCAGGTATGGTTTGTTTTCAATACCCTGTTGCTATTTTTCTTTTTTTTTTTTTTCATTTTAATTGACAAATTTAAAATGAAAAATCAAAGGAGGGCAGGATGTTGTGGAGATGGAACTGTGGCTGAAGGCAGTAACTCTCTTTTCTAATTAAACCAGGAAAAAGCCCTGCAAGTACTTTGAACAAGGGAAAGGAACTTGCCCCTTTGGAGGGAAGTGTCTTTACCTCCATGCTTATCCAGATGGGACACGAGCTGAACCTGAGAAACCCCGGAAGCAGCTCAGCTCGGAGGGGACGGTGCGGGTAAGGGAGCACTCAGCCAAGTGTAACTAAAACCAGCTTTTTTTGAATGTCAAGTGTACTCCTTAGTTGGTTTCATACTGCACAGGGCCTTGGAGAAGTGACAAAAGCATCCCTCAGTTCTCCAAAGGTTTGATATTAGGGCTTTGAATCTAACTTCTGATTCTTTTTAATGAAGAAATAAGGGAAAATACTTTGTTGGGACTGTGACAAGTACTTGGTTTGTGCTCAGCCAGATTATTTTCTGTTCCAGTTCTTCAATTCTGTTCGTCTGTGGGACTTTATTGAAGACAGAGAAAACAGGACTGTGACCAGCACAGACAACGACGTCACGGAACTGGGAGAACTTTTCATGCACCTTTCTGGGGCTGAGGAGGCTTCTGCTATTTCTCAATAAAGAGAAGTGAAGGTGCTGTCATCTACAGCCACCAAGCTATTTATTTAGCAATGCTTTTACTTTCTACAGCACAGTTAGAGTGAACGTGCCCTGTGGTTTACTTGTGCAGTCCTGGTCAAGTTTTCAGGTATTTTTTTTGTATGGCAACAAAAATACTGAAATATATTTAAAATTTGAAGTGATTGCATGAAAAAAAATAATTCTGTAATCCCAAAAGGGGGTTTTCTCCCTCTTTGGCCTAACAGATGCTGTCCTGTCAGCTGAGTGGTGGTGTAAATACAGATCTTCTCTCACCCTCTAAAGCTAAAGCTGTTAAAAACTGTTGCTAAACCTATTCTGGGTGCTTTTATTTTTATTCTTCTTCTCTAAATCAACTAAAAGCTTATTTACAAAAAACCCACTGGGGATAACGGTCAGTGTAGCTTTTTCTTCCTTAAAAAGGAAATTTAAGAACTAAAACTTTATACCTCAAAGTAGTACCTAGAGTGCAGAATAAAGTTTACTGTGCACATCTTCCAGTTTCAGGTGGGTGTCTGGACACTGCCTGGTTCCCAAAGTCTGTGCCAGCTCTGTTCCTACCCTCCTTTTAAAGTAATTAAAATCTAGTGGCAGGAAGTGTCTCTTGGAGCACCTGCTGTGAAGCAAATACAACCATACAGATTGGTACCTTCAGGCAGAGCAGCAGTACAGTCACAACATCCAGCTAAATAAAACTTACAGCACAGACTGTATTATGAGCATGAGGAGTTCCTGCCAATAGTCACTGCAACACAGTTACATCTGTGTTAAGTTAGTTCAAATGTATTTAACTGGAAGGAAAACCTTTGAGTCAGTTAAATGAAACAGACCAAAGTAAATGAAGTAACTAATTTTCTAATCTCCCTCTGTGAGTGATCTTAGTTTGCAACTATACAACATAAATAATTTCCGTTACAAAAGAATTAGTTTTAACTGCTGCTTTTATTACCTGAGCTGCGGGGCTTTGCCATCTCCCTGTGCCTCTAGTGTAGCCAGAGACAGTCCCTACAGCAGGCTCTTTTCCCAGTCCTTCTTCTTCTGGAGGTCTCTGCAGCCACCCCCTGGTCTTCTCTAGCTGAAGGGCAATGATCTTGAAAGCCCAGGAGATGTGAGGCCTTAAGGCACAATTGTTACCAAATTGGGGCTTAAAAAAATTGAACTCATGTTTGTGTTGACAAAAGCTTTGAGCAAAATCAATTGAATTGTGAAATTTGATAATATTAATTGTGCTAAGTCATTTGTATTAACTGTGCAGCTAAACAAAAAATTCAAACCATGTGAGGACAAGCCCAGTTTCCTCAAGAACAGCAGAGGGCCAGTGGAACTGGTGGCGTGAGGATCAGGCTGCCTGCTCCTGAGGCTGCTTCTCTGCTTCAAGCCATAAGCAGGTCAGAAAGGTCGAGTGCCGAGACCACAATCACTGGTATTAGGAGGGAAACTATATTTAGAGATGCTGGTGCAAAGCCCCTTACATCAGCGTGGCAACCAGGGAGCTGCTGCTGGTAAAAACCAAGATCTGGGTCACTGTCGGAAAGCAAACAGCAGAAACCTTAATCTGGGATTCAAACTTTTTTTCATGGCATTAAATTAGTGACTCCAGGCTTATCCGCTTCAAATGTTGGTTGGCATTTCTGGGTCAAAACTGGAGCCGAGAAACATTCTGGATGGAAATTCTCCATTTCTATACAGGTTCTGACACAAGAGGGAGAACTTCTCCCAACTCTGCTGGCCAGCAGTTCCCTCAAATGAAACACGCGTATTTTGCTCTTTTCTGACCTAGGAAATGTCTGTTTTCCACAATTATTTCCTCCCCAAAGTTAATTTTTAACAGTGTTTACTGCAAAGTCAGGCCTTAGCTTGTCACTGTCTGTAACCACTTACTCATCAGCTTCATTTTAAAACTGGTGTATGAAGGCACCATTGAAGGTCTTATTCTAATAAGTCATTAGTGTAATTCTTCATCACTCGTTCCAAGGGTGAAGGAAAATGAAGTATGACTAAGATGTAGTAGTACTCCAAGATGAATGTTCAGGAGCACTTTTCTGGGCACACTTTCTACCCTAAAGTACTTACACAGGCCGCAGCCTCCCCACTGAAGCTCGTTTCTAGCTGCTCTTGCACACTTATTTTTTCAGGAGAATTATTTTGCAGTAAATAAGTTTACCCCCAAAAAAAGTCAATGGAGAGGATGCCCTTTACCTTAAATAAGACATTCCTGATTTACTTTGTCCCAAGACAAAATAAACAAGAGTACTCTGAAATTAGAGATAACTTGTTTTTCAAAGCTACTGAGGGACAACATAAACAGAATATTTAAATTAAGAGCAGTAAAACTTAGAAATTCAGACCTTTTTAACTCTTCACTTAGCAGCTTTCATCTAATTTGGTATTGAGCGCTGGATAAATTATGTCTATTTTAATTTTTCAAGAGAGACACATCACCTGTTTTAAACTAGGAGTTAATGGTTTCTTTTTGAAAATTGGAGCAGTTTACACTATTCCTCCATTTTTTTCCTCCTTAAGGTAAAGATAAATGACATTTAGAGAGGGCTGCAAGTAAAATACCAAGATTATTGTTAAAAATCATTTAGAACTATATGGAACACTTTCCTTCAATTTTCTTATTAACAAGCAAATTTTATGGTCATGCTCAGTTACCACATCAGGATTAATATTCCACCCTTCTTACAGCGTTACATGATATTCTGAGGACAGTCTAGGTGATATTTTTAATTGTGTGCCTAGCTTATGTACTTCAAGTTCTCTTCCCTTTCCTAAGCGTTTTGGGGGTTTTCTGCCCCGTACTTACCCCGCTGCGCACAGGGAAAGACACCAAATCCCAACCAGCAGTTCCAAGATTGGAAACTTGTCTGCCATTCTTCCCCTAATAAACATATTTAAACAAAATGCTGTTGAAAGAAAATCCATTCTTAGATTAAACCACCTCATTTTTGTTATCTGCAGAGCTCAGCCAACACAAAATGCTCAGTTCTACCCAAGTAAACAACAGGTTCAGAGGGGATAAAATGCAGAGCAAAAACAGTGAAGTTTCAACAGCTTGACAGTACATCAGTATAGGTACCTTAATAAGTAGATGCTGCTTATTACAATAGAATAAAAACCATCTTGTGATGGGAGCGATTGGAGACTATCAGCTGTCATATCGACTTGAGTTGCTATTGCCTATCCTCTAACTTTTTAAACCTTATTCAGAATGTCATTTTCCGAGTTTTTCAAATCTTGATGTATGTGTCATACTATGGATTACTACATTAAATGATGACACTGAATCTTAAACCTAAAATTTAATTTATTTTATTAAAATAAGATAATCAGAGGAACCTTGGCTTACAATAAATGCATTTTCTCAGGAGCAATAAAAACAAAATTAAAACCCAAATCAGCAAGAAAAACTGTATACGCTCAGTTTCCTCTTGATAGTGCATCTCTTGGACGACAGCTTCAGCTGGGATGAAGACTATGCTCATTTTGCAGAAGTATTCGGATCCCGTTCATCAGCCTTCCCTCAGCCCCAAGCCCGTCTCTCTGCACTCACCGCCTCGCTGGCCGCAAGGAACGAGTCCATAGTACCAAAGTAAGCTGCTGAAGTTACTGCAGGTGACCGTAGCGCGACTGGCTAGCTTCCTTCTCTGAGCACGACGATTCAGAAGGTAGTCCATTCCTTTGCAAGAGTTTTTCTTCTATGTGCAAAACTATTGCAAAACTATTTTGTGTTGAATTAGCATTTTAACTTATTTCATTGGCTTGATGAAAGCTCTTCAGCGGGAGCTGATTTCCAGGAAGTTGGTTTGTTTTTTTACCCACCATCTTCCCTCAGTCTGGTTTGCAGACACCCATGTCAGGCCGAGCTCCCCACCCCAAAGTGGCATCTGGGGCAATGGAGGAGCACCAGAACACATCAGCTCGCCTCAAACACCGAGGACAGCCAACCCGGCTGTGAAAAATACCCAGTTACCAACAGATTCAACTCGATCCAGAAACACTGCCAAAGAAGCATCCTCGCTTCTGTGTTTGGGAAAAATAAGGCTCAAGTGCATCTATTAAAAAAATAGTAATAGATCTCTTGATTTATAGTCTGTTAAGTATCCCAGTAAAAGTAACGGTAGAAAAAGGCAATGTGGAGCTGTGTCCCTGCAGGATAGGAACTGCAGAAATCCTTAGCAGCTTGTTCTTCAAACTGGGACGCAGATGACCCTGCTGGCACTGATCCTGTACATGGAGGCATTAAAAGCACAACTTCTGTTCCCTTCCCATCACCAGGGAGAAGGAGGGAAGGGGAGCAGGAGCCTAGAAGACGGGCAGTCTCGTGGAGGTTAACGTGCACGCGTTGATGTCCTCTGTGTGGGCGGCACGGTGCAGGGATGGTTCAGAAGCGCTCCGGTTGATTTTGGGTAAAGAGTGCTGCAGCAGTTCAATGGATGACAGGATCTGAGGGAAACACATCCAATTAAAAGATGGCTTCTTCACAAAGCAGCTCTTTCTAGTGAGGTATCAACCCTTCCTTTACGGTGGTATTAAGTGTATCTTTAAAAGCAACAACAGGCTGTGTGGAGACACTGAAAACGAGGCTCTAGGAACACTCCAGTTTGAACAAGCAAACTGCCAAACGGTTTAATTACCGTGGGAAGTCTCACCGAGTTTCAGAGGATGGGAGAGCACTGGTCATTAGCTCACAGACATGACAATCAATTAACAAGTACCTATGCAATTCTCCAACAGAAAAACAGGGAAAGAACTGCATCTTCTGCCTAACAGTCTGTTTACAAAACAACAAAACCAACAATCAGAAAGAACTTTTTCAATAGCAGAAGTTATACTTGACTGTAACAGCCAGAAGTTATTTGTCCAAAATCTGCTGATACCTGATGCCAGCTATTGCATAAGTACCTTCACCATCCTCACAGCAACAGGAAAAAGTACAGTATCCTTTGTAAAAATACCAGAAACTGCTACATGAATTTACATCCCCCAGTGGATTTTGCCTGTTCATAGTTATGGGGAAAGTCTCTCAAACCTACACTAAAATGCAATGTAAATACAAAGATAGATTTGATTTTTATTGTATTAGGGTGGGTTTTTTTGGTTCTCTCTAAAATGGGCCAGCTCTTGACAGCAAACTGTGCTAGGGTTAGTCTAACACTGCCTCAGTCTGCACATGTAGTGGTTTTGAGTGACCTTTACCATCAGAATTGCAAACTGCCCAGGGGACCAGGTTATGAAAAAATGCACATATCAATAAAGACAAAAATAGGAAACAGGCTGCACCTTACACAGACCAAAACTTCTATCTGGGTAGAATGTTTTGTGCGCTAATGGCTATCTGTAAAATAGTCTGAAACTTACAGGCAGAAAACACACTTACCTGAGGAAACAGAGGTCGTTCTTCTCTAACTTTCTTCAAACAGTCTGCCACAAGCCTCTTCATCGCTTTGGGGCAGTTCTTGTACAATTTACTGAGGTCTGGAGAAGCATACCCTCGGCCAACCATGAAAATAATCTGAAAAAGGGCACACAAGTAACAGAAAACCAAAGCTGTAAAAGCTGTTTCACTGCTCGATAGGCTTTAGTGTTCCAAAGTGATTAAACGTGCACACCAAAGGTACATGCAACAGCAGCAGCAGATTATTATCTGGTAAAACTGTGTGGTACATTGGGTTGCTTGAGGGGAGTTTGCTTGCTTGGGGGGTTATACTGGGGAAGAGGAGCAGCAAACAGAACTAACTGTGCTATTGTTTCAACTAATGTTGTCTCAGACCAAGAAGAAAAAGAAAAAAACCCAAAAGGGTGGGGAGAAAAAGGTCAAGATACTGTTGCTAAAAGAAGGTGTCAGTGTTGTTCTCCAGGAACTATTGTGGCCCTCCCCAGAAGACTTACTTGAGGGTCGTGTCACGTGTTTTGCGACAGTAATGATTACTCTAGCTTGCATATAATTTCAATATCATAAATTGAACTACATTCCAATATCCCAATTTGTAGACAATCTTAAAAATTAGAAAAAACTTCCTTAACAGAACTGGCCTTTTCTACTTGGAGTACAGGCTATATAACATAATAGGGGCTAAAATCAAGTAGTTTGTCCCCATACATACACACTTCTCACTATGAGATCTTAATTAAAAAAAAAAACAAAAACAAAAAACCCCAAAAAACAACAATAACAAAAAACCCACAAAAACCCAAAACAACAAAAAAGCACAAACCACAGCTGAGGGCCAGTAAAACTGAGATTAAGATGATCTAACAGCTTTAACTTCATGCCCTACACTTGCTAAGCCAGAGGAAGTTTCTCAAGGCAACAAAATGTACAATGCCTCAAAATTAAATGCAGCATTCAAAGGACATTTGTTACCTGATCTCGGTTGTTGATGTGGGAGTATGGCAGCTCTCCCGTCATTAGTTCATACAATACTATTCCATAGGAGTAGACATCTGACTGAAAACTAAATGGGTTACTATCCTGCATCCGTATCACCTCCGGTGCCTGCAGGAGGAAAACAAGGAACAAATCATGAACAATATTAACAGAACTTAACAGAAAGGACCAGAGAAGGGGAAATGGAAAGGACAAGAGAAGGGGAAAATATTTGGAAAGCAGAGAGAGCGAGCTCAACCAAAGATGAGTGAGCAAAGGATAACTCAAAACCTTTGATGTGTTTTATCTAAGGCTCTGGAAAAGTTCAGGCAGCGCTTCTCTATATCTTATTAATAAAATCAATGCAATTGAGAGTAAACAAAAAAGCAACACTTTAATTTAAGGAGCATTTTACCATTAGAAAAAATTATTATTCTTATTTGTAGTATTTATTGACTTTTGTTACATCTTCTTACAACTGAGACTTTCACCATCAGTTCTTAATCAGATATTGATGCTAAAGGGGGAAAAATACAAAATTCTACTCCAAATTGTAAAATTGATACCAAAACATTTACATGAAATGTGAAAACGAAGTAATGAATAGCATATAATGGTCAGGGAAGAATCTTAAGAACATTCTCACATTTTCACAAAACAAATCAAAATTATGAAGCTAAAAACTTAAACCATTGAAATATTTTTTGCTGTTGACTACAATTTTTTTTTTCCCCTCTAACAAAGTCTCTCAGCAGTACTAAGCAAAGTACTAAAGTACAGCAGTTGCAACAACAAAAAACCCAGAGATTTTATCAGCTTTCAAGGAAACAGGATTAACCTCTCCTTTATGTAATGACAACTCAGCAAAGATGGTCTACAAATGATTAAAATGAAAAAAAAAGAAGTTCTGCACAGAGCTGAAGTGCAGGGTTTTTTCCCCAGGTCTGTTTCATGTCCATAGCCATGCCATTAGGTAAGGTAGTTTTAAATCCTTTTATGGAAAGCTGCAAAAAGCTTTGGCTTTTTGCATTTATTTTTGTTGAAAGATTTTTTTTTTGCTTTTGTAACTTTGTTTTAGATGATTTTTGTGTTTTATAGCTCACAAACAAAGCTTGGCCAAGCCTCCTGACATTCCTAATTAAGGTTGCAAGCCTAGTAATAATTGTTTATAAAAAGGAAAACTTGTTTCAATTAACACCTGCAGCTCATTCAGAGCTAAATATCAAAAGATTTAAAATGTACCAATACATAGCATTCAGCAGGTTGTTTTTACTGGGTTACACCTCCCTGAAGTACAGGCCACAAATGCTGCTACTATCTGGAAGCCAAAAAATACTGAATTCAGCATGCAGATTGATCAAGTCAACTGCCTGTTATTAACAAAAATGGGTCTAGGGAAGCCAGCAAAACATCCGAGTGCTAACTAGGACATTCCTGCATAATTGTAATGATGTTTTTTCATCTGGTAACAGGCATTGTTCCACTTTACCGTTCTCTTTATTGAAGTCCCACACTTGAAAAGTTACTAAATAGACTTTCAGCAGGTGATTTTTGGAAGGAACACTGTGGAACCACCACTTAAAGTTGCAGCAGAAGCTCAACATAAAGGCAATCGTGGGCAATGTCCTCTCAGACAAGGGCTTTGCAGTACCAGAAGAAACTCTGTAAGTTTTCCAGTAGAGCTTGAGAACTTCTGTCCCTAAACTGACATCCATCTGCAACAGTGCTGAACAGCCTCAACACCTACCATGACTCTCTCGAGTGGTGTAAGGAGCAGTGGTGGCCTGACAGCAATAACTTGGTATGTATGAAATCTCTTACCACAGCATTGAAGATGAACTGTGCCCATTCCTATGCTTCAGGAAGTGCTCCCTATCCTTTCCCCAATCCCCAAACACACAGTCATCAAGTGGAAAAGGGACGTTACCAAGTCCCTAGCAGGAAGCCGGGGAAGAAGAGGCTGCGATGAAGAACGCAGAGGAAGCCAAGGGCTCAGCGAAGCCACCAGGAGGCAGATTAAAGCCTGCTCTGCAGTGAGACAAGCCTGTTTGGGGTAAGGTAGGAGAAAGGCTCTCCTCTTGCCTCGGAACAGCTCCTTGTGGTTCTGCTGACAGCACCGTCTCTGCCCTAAATATTGAAAATAACGCCAGAAACCAAAAGGAGAATCCTTAGGTGAAGACTGGTGTCAACTTTGGATAATTAAGTACTCCAGCACTGCTGTCTTCCACTTTAACTTGACTCTTACTCCATCTGTAGGACAACACAATACTACCACCATATATTGATTCATTGAGTATTTTAAAGCTTTAAAATAGTGTTTAACAGCCACAAGATGATCAGACTGAAAGGCAGTTATTTAAAAGCGGCAGAAAGTTTTGCTCACCATCCACAAGATTGAGCCAGTAGGCTGCTCCACCTGCTGAGATCCACTCCACCTGGATTTTACAGTTGCCAGACCAAAGTCTCCTATTTTCACCGTGAGACCTTCATGAAGAAATATATCTAAGCATTTGTTAAAGAAATTCCATAGAAACCTCAAGTAAACAATGTGGAACTTGCTGACGTGATTACAAAGCATCTGGTTAGGTTACCACAAATGTAAGCCAACTATACAAGAACAGTGCTGATTTTTATTTTTTTTTAAACCTGCTACAAGTGATATCTTCACCAGAGGAAAAGTAATTTTATGGCATCCACACTTACAGAGTTAATATTTAAGACTGAACAAGACCAGATCTTTCAGCATTATTTGTACATTTATCTTTATGATGAGTTATGACAGAAATTGACTGTGTTAATTAACACCAGTGACTACAGGTACTGAAATAACCTGGTGCCAAGAGACACAGGGAAACAACATAGAAGTCATCATAACTCAGAAAACTGAAAAAACACAATTACAAATAGAAATACCAAAATATCAAAATAAAATCTATTTACATAAAGCTCTCTGACAGATCTCCTCAGATTTAACTATTTCAACTGTACTACCTGTAATTTACCTACTTAGTAGATCTGCTTGTTACAACACCAGTGCTTTCTTTGTTGGGGTTATTTTAAGAAGATTCCATTTTACAGTTTCATTTAAGAACATTTTAAGTCAAAAAGATGATTCAGAAATATAAACATGACAGACTGCTTGTTCTCATTTCCATGTCAGGAGAAGCGTTAATTTATTTCACAAAAATGGTCATTATCATCAGGAAACAAAAACTCCTCACCTCTGATATGCTAAAAGGATACTTTTTCTGGATTAACTGAAAATTGAAATCCCCTTAACATTATGGACCTACCAAATTTGGCATATTTCTTCTTATAATGACATCTGCAAAACATTCTGTTCACATTTTATGAAAGGAAGTTACAATTTATGCTGCCAGCTCAGGGGATGCTCTTCTCAGCAATTTTGAAAGCAGGCATTTTCAGAGGTGAAGGGCCTCAGTTCACAACATTTTTACTCAGGATGAATTACATTTATATTTTTGCAAGAAATGTAAGTTATATAACATATAATAGGTGCAAGAAATATAACAGCAATATAAAATATAAAAGGTAGCTTTCTCTTGAGTTTAAATTAAGATTTTTTTTTTTGCTTAATTTCTGCCAATGATGCAAAGATGTTTAAAATTTATTAAAAATATATGGGAAATAGTAACAAACCCCACATATAAGCATATATATCAGCAGGCACACATATACATCTTGATCTTCTGTCAAGTAAAGAGCGCAGCTTCTCTTCTGGGGAACAGAGAATTGCATAAACACACTTTTGGAGCACAACTGTTGCACACCATTCTTCACCTTTCTGACACTGGGTAAGCAAGCACCCGTGTTCCATGAAAGTCTACTTCCTACTCATCAACAGGAATTACTCATTAGCAGTTATATACATTTGAAACAGCTGTTTCACCCACCCTCAAATGCTCCACATTAACAGCAAATCATTCTCCCATTAAAGGAAATGCCATCGAGTTAGGAAAGGATACTGTTGGATTTCATGTCTCTGTGGATGATATTCTTTGCGTGTAAATAGCTGTGAAAGAAAAAGCAGAAAAGCACCATTGCAAAGGTTGTTCACATCAATGTTTATGGAGACATTATGACAGTTTATTCCATACTCTATCATTCCACAGGTGACCTGCTTTAGTCAGTTTACAGGATGCATCTACTTTGGGGAAAAAAGAAGGGCAGCGAGAGCTACCTGATGACTACTGCCTAGAGCATTACAGAGTGTGGAAGCAATGCAGGAAATCCATCTCAGGAACAAAAAGAGTGGCATCATCATTCTGTAACTGTGTAATGCCTGAGAAAACTGGGTGCTCTCCTCGTATGCATGAAATCTGTAGCCTATGCTGAGGTTCACTTGTTACAAACAGCTTTAATTTGCAGTCACAATACACATAATCACAGACTGGTGGGGTTTGGAAGGGACCTCTGGAGATCATCGCATCCAACCCCACTGCCAAAGCAGAGTTAGCCAAGGGCAGGGTACCCAGGGTCACGTCGAGGAGTCTGGAATCCCTCTAGAAGAGGAGACTCCACAGCCTCTCTGGGCAGGCTGGTCCAAGCTCTAGAACCCTCACAGAAAGAAGTTTTCTGTCATTTTCAGATGGAAGCTCATGGGTTCCAGTTTGCACCCAATGCCCCTTGTCCTGTCACTGGGCATCACTGAAAAAAGTCTGGTCCCATTCTCCTGATCCTCACTCTTTAGCTATTGATCAGCACTGATCAGATCCCCTCTCAGTATTCTCCAGGTAAACAGCCCCAGGTCCTCATCACAGAGATGCTCCAGTCCCCTCAGCATCTTTGTAGCCTCTGCTGGACTCTCTCCAGTAGTTCCTTGTCTCTCTTGAACTGGGGAGCCAGGACTGGGCACAATACTCCACATGTGGCCTCACTAGGGCAGAGGAGGAGAAGAACATCCCTCCACCTGCTGGTCACACTTTTCTTCATGAACCCCAGAGACCACTGCCCTTCTTGGCTATAAGAACATTTTGCTGGCTCATGGTGAATTTGTTGTCCACCAGCACCCTCAGGTCCTTCTCCACAGAGCTGCTTTCCAACAGGTCAATCCCTCCCCTGTGCTGGTGCCTGGGGGTTATTTCTCCCCAGGTGCAGGACCCTACACTTGCCCTCATTGAACTTCATGAAGTTCCTCCCAACCCAACTCTCCAGCCTGTTCAGGTCTTGCTGAATAGCAGCATAGCTCTGGTGTGTTCTGTATCATCAGCAAACTGGCTGAGGGTCCTGTTTGTTCCTACATCCAGGTCATTGATGAATGTGCTGAACAAGACTGGACCCAGTACCAAACCCTACCATCTATAGGCCCCCAGTGAGACTCTGTACTGCTGATGATAACTCTCTGAGCTCTGTCATTCAGCCAGTTCTCACTCCACCATGTTCCTGATTTTCTGCCTGGAAACCTAGGTCCTGATCTACACAATGGAAGAGCACTGAGAGTGTCAGCATCTTCTATGCTATGAATGCTGTAACATGTTCTGGAAGAGCAGTGAGGCGGTCACTACCTCAGCTCTGACCTTTGGAGAATGTTTCCAAAATAAAATTGTGAGGCCTGCGGCTGTAGAACAGGAACAACCATCCCCTTATCTCACAGTGTACTGTAAGTACAAATTAGTGTTTGCCAAGCATGGCCCTGTAAGTAACACCGAGAAGAAAAGAAATTTAGTTGTGTGTTTAGAACAGGCTCTCGTCTAGTGCATTACAGTAAGACCTCAAGCTACAAAAGAAGGCAAAATACAGAAAAGCTGACTGTTAAGTGACTGGTGGTCTAACATGAACTAAGGCAAGAACCTGGGGCGAGTGGGGGGGGAGGGACAGAAAATGAAAATAAGAACATATACCAAGTAAGGGGTTTGTGCAGCCTTAAGTGATATATACCATTCTGACCCGTTCTGATCTTAGCGCAGTTACTAGAGCGACTTTAGAGTTTGGGGAAGCCAAGGGAAGTACCATTCCAAGAACAGTATTGTTTATCCTACTCACTCCATCCCCTGTGCTGTCTGCCGGGCAATATCAATCAGCTGGAACATTTGGAACTTGGTCTCTTGCACATGCAGGTGTTTGTACAGACTGCTTCCTTCACACCACTGCGTAACGATGGCCAGGTTATCTTTAGTCATGTAGCCCATGAAGAGCAAAATATTAACGTGCCGAGTCTTCCTAATAGAAAGGAGCAGAAAAAGAAATTACTACCTTTACAGAAAATGTTTTCCAGTTCTTTCAAAAATGCATTCCTGGCTGAATGTATTTCAGCTTTTGCGTCCAAAGACATAAGTTTTCTGCAAAACTTTTTGCTAGGTGGTTGTGCTTGTAAAGTTTGTCTGTAAAAATGTGTCATGGTTGCCAACTTATAATTTTTAAATAAAATCAGCTTATTTTCTGCTTTTTTTAAGTTAAAATGCTTCCTTTTAGTTTTAAGAAGGTTATTTAAAATCAACCTTTAAGTAAATGATGTCATGAGAATTCAAGGGTTTTGAAATTCATAAGCAACATTCATGCTTCCAAGTGGCATTAGAAAAAGTTACTGGAATAACAGAAATCACCCTGAAAGCTGTGAAAAAAAGTGACAAGTTTAGATAGAAGACTGAATCCCAACAAGAAACTAAAGTGTCATTATAAACTGTGAAGGAATTGCCATGTGAGAAGGTAGCTCTTATGTACTCTGGTTCAGTTTCAGAATTAACATTAGAGGTAGTCAATTGGAACACTAAAAAAAACAGTATTTGAAAGCAGAAAAGAGTTATGTAGATAAGAGTATACATTAAAAAAGAAAATTATGCTGCAATTTTAAACAGTACACTTCCAAGTATTCTGTCCAGTGAGAACATTATCATTTATCTGAACAGACGACTTTCAGAAACAGTGAAAAACCCCTGAAATACTCTAAATTACGATCACCGCCTCACAGCTCCACGACCACGTCTTTTTTTTTAAATTTAGTTATCTGGAGAGAACTACTTTTTACGTCTATCAAGCATAGAATATTGGGCAAGAAGGCTTAAAGGAGGGGTGGGTATCAGTCAAGTACAGTGCCTCGGAGTAACAGAATTTGCCATGAAACTACCAACTCACCTTAATACAGCCACTTCATTTCTGAAAGCCTGGAACTGTTCTGGGGTTGGATCTACAACCTTTAGTATCTTCACTGCTACATCTCCTGAAAATACAATTACCATGGAAGTTACTAAAAATGCATAATTTTTTCCAAAACAACATTAATACACAGTATATTTAAAATCCTTGATTTGCACAGTACACCTCTAGCAATTTGTACATAGGTGAAGATCTTCCTACAGACATATAAACTTCCACAGTATCAAGCAATTAATTTACCTGAATTGCAGTCTAATGGAAAAAGTCATTAAGTTTTTCAAGAGCTGTGGCTGGCCAGAACTACACGTATGCTTTTTGCAGCTATGAAGCTACAAAACCCTCAAGTAGTTGTTGAAAGGGAAGGTATGCTAGTGTAGGTGCATTGGCAGCACAGCATTTCAAGCAGTCACATCAGAGTCTTTTGGCTTCCAAAGAGTATCCAAAGTTTCATCACTTTGTCTTTTCTGTCTAGCTTTAGCACATATAAACCTTTGTATTTTTAAATAGTTAAGTTTATATTGAAGTTTATATATATAAACATAAACTATATATTATGAAAAGATATGTGTGTATATACATATAAACTTTATTTAAAAAAAAAACTTTCTAGATTTAAATACTGCTAAATTTCAGGAACAGGAGGGATAAATCTTCCTCTCCAGGAACAGCAGAAAAATCATTAACAATATAACTGGCTTTAAAATTTCAATAACAAATTTGAGGACTACAGAAAGCAGAATATTTTACTGCTCTTTAAGTTGATACATTATAAGCTTTGATTGTCAGTGATTGCTTTCAATTTCAGTTAAATACAGAGGAATATCTGATGGTCCAGTGCTATCTGTTTAGAGACTGTTCCAGAGAGTGAAGCTGTAGAAACCTTTACACACAGTACATCCATAAAACAGTAGAATTGCACTAATTCAAAGAAGGTAAAACAGTGGAACGAAGCCAACTGGTCTAACAAAAGTGAAAGTGCTAACAGCAAGACCCACCGGTTCCTCGGTGAAAGCAGTAACATCATATTTAGTTTAACTACAGAGGAGGTACAGCACTTCAGAATTCAAAAGGGGGATAAACTTGCCTTGACACTGTCACAGGAAGGTAGCAGCAGTTTAGGAAAACTGAAACTTCAACCTTAGTTCTTACGCAGTATAAAGATTTGAGAGGTGCTATACTCTGACACAGGCTTATCCCAGTTTAGAGGCTGCTGCCACTTTGCAGAACGGAATCATCACCTACATTAAAATAATCCCTAGAATGACAGATTTCTCTGCTACCACAATCACTGGTTTTCTTCTTAACATGGTCTCTTTTCAAAGACGTATGTGAAAAATCTGTTAGCATGTCTCTGGAATGTAACGATCAATTGAATACATTAGCAATACTAGCCACTCAATTAAAAAAACAAAAACAAAAAACCAATGACCAAAACATTGCCAACACAGTAAGGGAAGAATATGCAAACTGGTACTTGAGAGTTTCAGAGTGGCCCAAGTGGACTCCATTATCTCCCACTGTAGTTACCACTTGTTTAATTTGCTGTGTAGTTTGAAGTCACAAAGACGCACAAATACTGAACATGTTATCAGACATTTACAGCTTCTTCATGAAACAGAATATACTTCCTATTTAATCCTCATGAAGAGAACCCTCTCGTATTTGCAGTGTGCGTACTGGTTTGTAACTTACAGATCTCTCTGGTTACAGACCAGAGCAGGAGAGTATGACTGGTAGAAAGGCTATGCTTTCAGATCACTACCAAAACCACAGACTTGGAAGTAGCCGGTTCCTCCTGCAACTCCCATTGATGTACAATGTGAGGCCAATGGCTGGGCTACCAACACTTGAAGTCTGTTGCCATGAGCTATGCCTGGACAAGGCAAGGATGCAGCATTCGCTGCTTGTGGGCCAAATGTTTTCAGATTATTTTTCAATATTTTTTCCATTATCATCCTCACTCCACAGATGAAGAGATGTTTTTAACCTTACACTGTTCTTACTGAATCAGGTGCCTCACTTTGCGTTTTTAGGCTTGATAGCATTTCCCAAGCAGTTTTCTCTACAAAAACAATTACACAATAGCACTCGTTTTTTTCAGCATCAACCTGAAAACAAATCAGCTTCCGCCACCCCCCAACCACCAACACCCTAGAACTGATTACCAGGGTCAAAGGGGGAATGTGAATGTTTATGATAGGTAGTCTTCCAACCCATTTAAACTGCCTTGGTTTTCTTTCCGCCTTTTAAATTTAGAAGCATGCTACAGGACACTACAGGATCCAAATGGGGTCTGTAACAAAAGCGGTGCAAACATGAAAATTAGTACTTAACCATCAGAACAATCTGGAAAAATATGGAAGTGCAAGATACCTATTCAATCAGACACACACTCCTCAGAGCAAGACTGTCCTTGACATGTCATTTTTAGTTTGGAAGTCAGGGAAGCCTACTGCAAACCCAGAATGGTTTGTATATAGCTGTACACAGTCCTCCATGGGAGTTCTTCAAAGGTGCACTGCAAACAGCCCTTCCTAGCCTGGCACATTAAAGAATCCAGCACCTCTGACTTCATCAAGAATTTCCTCCTAAGTCTGCAGTAATCTGCCTACTTCAGTTAATTTCATTTAGCTTTAGCAAGACATTTTTATTGCTGCATTTGTACAATTAGAATAAGGTACTACAAAAAAGTCCACAGTGAACTCCCAGTTTCTTCAATATTAGATAGAGAAGACTTGCAAGAAATATAAATCTTTAAGACCACACCACAAATGATAGTTTAAAAAAAAAATTTTAAAAATTAGTAATTTAGCTTCAACTTTCCTCAGAAATCAGGAAAACTATTATAGTTTACAGTTACCATAAGTAAGCTACTGAGTCTTATCAAATTAGTAGACAGCTACACAGCCATCTTTTGCACACAACTGAGGGTTCTCTCTAAAGAGGCAGCTCCGTGCATTTCCCGTTTAACACACCAAAGTCCTCAATATGTGAAGAGTTGCAAATGTTTTATTAAAATAAATATTAACAAGAAATTCTCATTTGTTTGCTTAGTGAAATCTTAACCTATTTTTCCCCTCTTGACTTCTGGGTTCCATTTCACTTACATAATGAAAATCAGTTTAGATGTCCATGAATGTAGCTTTTAGCCTAAGAATAGTCCCTTCATTGATGTTGACAATATTTGGGCTTTAGGACATACAAGTATTTATTCTCTAAAAATAGAAGGTTGAAGATAGTTTCCAGATTTATTTATTTTTTCACTCAGCTTATTTTATGACAACAATGCTATTTAAATTAGGGTCTCAAGGGGTCTCTGTGTGTTTGGTTTAAAAATCACAAGCCCTGAGTTTGGAAACTAATTCTGTAGCTCTGCAGTTGCGTCTCTCTTCCAGTATTCCAGTTAACTTTATAATATAAACTTTCAGATCAATTATTTTTTTCCTTAAAAAACTCCAGCCCACAGTAAAAGCAATTTATGCTTATTTCCTTTCCCTGCCACCTTGAATGTAAGTATGCAAATTAAACCACAGATGTATAAACAAACAAACAAAAAAAAGCACCAAAAAGGAAAAGTTAAATATACTTAAACATCAGGCTGTGAAATTTCCAAGGTAATTCTACTAATGGAAAGAGGAACTTTTTCAGAAAACAAGCTGTTGTAGAACATGGTAATAAGGAAAACAATGTTGGTTCCAACACAGTGAGCATGTAGATGGCAGTTCTGTGATTCAGATTTTGTTATCTGTTCTTTATGTTAATTTCCCCACTGCTAATATTAGGACACCTAGGACCTTTGGTGGTAGCACAGCATCATTAAAAGCAATTTTACCTTTTTCTGGATTGCTGTCCTACCATATCAATACTTTGAGAAGCTGGTAACAGTTGTGAAGAACTTACCATGCCATTTGCCTTTGTAAACCGTTCCAAAAGAACCTGACCCTATTCTGGTAGAAAGCATGACTTCACTTGCTTCTATTTCCCAGTAGTAACTGGAATCTCTCTGTCCACGAGGCCTCTGGAACAAAAAATTGACACAGCTTTTACTCTTAAGTACTTAATCAAATATATATACATACCAAAATGAAATAACTTCCGTCATACAAGTTGAAGATGCACCAAAACCTTGAGGGTTTTCTCCTCCAGTTTGGTCTTTTCTTTTCCTCCTCAATGAGTCAGTGGTGGTGCATTTGTTTACAAAAAAAACCAACCAAACAAAAAAAAAACCCTGAACACAAAACATTTTCTTGGATAGCCTGAACTACTTAATGATAGCTTCTTAGGCCATTCTTAAGTGCTGCACTAGAAACTTAAACCCTGATCTTAGCTGATTATAAAACATTTGTTCCTCTTATTTAAAGGCATCTGAAATACTTAACAAGCTTAATGACTTTTTCAAAATTATGATACTAACATTAAGGAACTCATTTGCATATTTTAAAGGAATAAATCAAAAAGATAAGAGCAGAATTCTCAAATGTCTAATTGATCAACAACTAAGTCCAACTAAGCAACTGTACTGTTATTTTTAAATCTTATAAACCTTCAAAAAAAAAAAGTAAGTTATTATTCATTATTATTCCAAATTTCTTTTTTTACCCATCACTAAGCTTAAATCAAGTCTTTGAGGGAAAACTTGCATTCTGTAAAATCTATTTTTCCCTAAGACATTGACTAATTTTACTATGAAAATGATGGCATTATCAATATCTAGTTCCAATAGAAGCTATGGCAATACAGTCCAAACAGTGTTAATAAGGCTACTTTTAAACATATTAAAAAAGAATAAACTGACACAGCACCCTTGAAGACTTAGAAAGGTAACCTCTGAATCTGTACTGAAAAATAATTTCACAATACTGTCTGAAATTAATATTCAATCCAGAACACTTTGTTCTGTGTGTTTATAACACAAGGCAATAGTGCTCTTTCCGGAGTTACTTAAAATGATATCACTATTATATACACACAGTGCAGAACAATCCAAGATTACCACCAGTTTTTATTGTCTTTTAAGTACAGAAGTTTATCCCAGCACACACCACTACTCCTAGCCTAGTTTAACATACTAAAAAAATAAATATTACCATACTTACAATTTTGTTTTTTTCTTGTGTATTGGATCCAGGGGCTCGTTCTCTTTGGGCTGGGACTGGCGTTTTGGGCTGAGACCAGCCAGTTGGGCTCATATTGTTAGGACTTCCAGACAGAGCAGAGGGTGAGGCTTAAATATAACAAGAGAAGAAAAACCATTTATGACTCCGGAAAGAAACATAATATTAGAAATTATTTTATTTTTTGAAACCATACCTGATTCACTATGGCTTCGAATTGCATCCTACAACAGAAAAGACAGATAATAAAATCAATAAGTATATACAAACATATAAAGGAACAAGCAGGAATAGTGTTGAAATCATTCCTGACAGTATTGGTCAAGTGCAGTATACTATTGACCAACACCCTCCACAAGATGACAGCTTATTTTCTATTTACAAGAATCCTATATGCTAAATCCCATGCAATTTGTGAATTCTTAAAAAACATTAAAAATACCCACAGCATATTAAAAGGTATTACTACCAAAAAAAAAAAAAAGGAAAGAGAGAAAAAGAATAAAAAGACACAGAACAAGAAGAAACACCAGAAATACTATCTGCATTCCCACCACTGGACTTTTGTACATGCTTGTATGGGAGATCTGAACACAGCTCCTCTGACAGGCCTATAGCTCTAGGGGACGAGTACTCAAAAAGGTCTTGGGTTACAAGTAGAAAAACTCGTAGGAAAGCCCCTAAAATATTCCATGTCTATGTACATTTTGAAATACCTCTATCATACTATTTCAATCCAAAGAAGGCTACATCTAGTGCCCTAGATCTAATATTCACAATGTTTTCCTACAGGTTAAAGTTTGGTGATATTTGAAAAGCACATTCTTACACAGTTCACTAGTTGGTACAGTGCGACAACTCTCACCTCATGCCACAGGCACTTGACAACACAATTCTACAGCCATGCACAAGAGAAACTAAGCTCTGACAAACATGACTTCACAGCTTTTCTCACCTGCTATGTATTATCCCAAAGTACATACAGGAAAGGTAAAATATCCAGGTACTGTATAAGTACAAAGCAAGAACATGCACTACAGAAATGTTAAATACTGTCAAAGTTAATAGAAGTCAAGTCAAAGTTTCTAACTCATTAGTAGAATAATAAAGGTAAGATTTCATAGGACAGAACAAGCCTACATCCCACTGTACAGTTTTCAAATTAATTCAGATATCCTTAGTAAAGATTCACTGATGAAACACATCATTTTAGCTAGCTAATTGCATTCTCCCAGGCTTGACTCTATATAATATACAGTATTCTTATGCTTGAGCAGATGAAATTCTGCATAAGCTACCAATGAAGAACTCTTCCAAGTTTCTACTTTTGTCCATTTTGAGGACAAAAACAACAACAACAAAATATTTAAGAACTTGATTTAATAACAAGTGATGAAGTTTGTACATCAGCCTGAGAATGTAACTGCTTTGAAGTATGCTAGCAAAGGATAACTAAATAATTGTAAATTGTTTTCATTCTAATGTCTATGTAATTCTTAGTTATGAAAAAAATATTTTTGAACTTCAATCTTGATGGGAGTATTTTCCTTCTCGCTTATGAATCCTGCAGCAAGTAAACCAAGCCCACCTTTAGAGCTGTTCTTACAACACAACTAACACCACACAGAGTGCTGTAGTCTCTCACCGTTACTTTGATGGGAAACAAAAATAGTACATGATGTTCTCAATCTAAGGGGTTTGTACAGTTATAGTCAACAAAATAGTTTCCAGAGGAGAAAAGTCACACAGTAGATGTGTTTGAGGTTTTGCTTGAAAAGCTGCATGACAAAAAAAATCTGTAATCCAAGCCTATTCAAATTCACGTTGAATTTCATAGTAGTATGGATTCATCCAGCTAAACTAAAAATTAAGCTCTTCTATTATTTTGCCTCTTTCAATTAGCATCCTCAATTTTTAAGTATAAACATGCTATAAAGATTTTCATCAAATCAACTCCAGATTAAACATTTCATGTGGACACTGCCATGGCTTACAAGTTATAGCAATCCTGTTAATCACATGAAAACAAAAGGCACCAAGAAAATACCTACTCTTCCCCTCAAACAAAATCGTCTGCACCAGGAACTGGGAGAAGCATTCAGGCTGTTATTCTAGGCCAACATGGTAAGAAATAAAAGAACAGAGGAAGTATATAAAAAAAAAAAGTTAAAAACTTAATTCTTAGGATAAATAAAAGAAAAAGCAACCTAATTTGTTTGATACATGATATCAAATATGATCTATGATACGACATATTAAGTGCAGTAAAAATTTTAAGTACTCCTGCTCAAACCCAAAACTTCACTAGTATACATCCTTTGGTAAACCACTTCATTAAGTGGTCTCATCTCATGCTAGAAGGTCTCTGCTACATCTTTTGAAGTGTATGTTGTTTTTTTTAACTTCGTGGCTTTTTCAAAAGCCTCTTGGAAAAGCATCTAGTGCCTTTAAGACATGACAGCTATTTCAATTCAGTCCCTGTGATATACTGAAGAGCAAGAACAGAAGGAATTTTGTCTTTACAGCTGTTCATAAAGGATAAAGAAAACAACACCTCCTTAAGGACTCATCAGACTAAAAAGTTTGACAATCCATGTTTTTTTTCTGCAGTGTTTCATTATTTTTCGTGCCATAAAAGATGGTCAGCCAGGCTCTGAAGCAGTAAAAAAGGCTGTGAGTCTACGAAAACCAAAGAGAAAGGGAAGGTACCTCTCCCCATAAAAAACCAGCTGACACAAAGCTTCTAACAAAAAAAGCTCCCTGGGGCTTCAGGACACCAAAGGTCCAGAGGACTCCTCTAGCATATTTCAGTCTTCACATTTCACAGAAGCCCATAAACTACCATCTGAAGATGCAAGTAAATTCATCAGTCAAAGGATTTTGCTTGGCCTGAAGAGCTTTTAAACCATCTCAGAGCAGAAAGGCAACAAGCAGTGCTCTCTCCGGAGTCCTGCAGTTCAGCACTTCCTTTCTGCAGGCCTTTCCTGCAAACCACTCCCGTATTTTGTTACTGTTATCACAAAACTAAACAAAAAACCTCCAACTTTGGGCCTGACTTCAAAGAGCTCCCTCTCACTACTGCCAATCTAAGGTAGGAAAATAAGAGAAAAAAGTGCTTGAAAGCAAGTAAGAGCAGAACTAGTCTCAGATGCAGATGGCTTTAGCACACAAGCCCAGGATCACAGTTAATTCCATACAAAAACTGCTAGTAAGCTTTGACTTGTGTATTCTAACTCTGAGAACTACAGCCGGACTTACAGTACCTACAGTCTGACTGAAAATAAACACCACACCCCCAACAAATCCAGATTTAAATTTGCAAGAACATTTTTACGTATGCCTAGTAAGTATCTCTTCAGCAAAACTGAGCTTGTCTTCTTTTCAGATCTGTGATCTTTCTTTCCGTGGCTGTTAAGTTCCCCCACATCTTTATAAAAATCTCCCTAGAACTTCAGCAAAGTTGATAAAGAATGAATTATTAACTTTCTCTGCCAATGCGTCACCTATAGTCTTCAGCACTCAGCCAACTAAGGCGAACAGTAAGCAAATGACAGAAAGCAAGTAAAAAACCCAAAACAGTGCCTATTAGATGGCTAGTCATAATTTTAGTTTAGCTTTATGTTATTACCAATATTACCTCAATTATCCGGCTGTCTACAGGCATTGTAGTGCTAACCATGTGGACATTTGGTGTGGATGTAGATCGCTGTCTTTGGGAAAGAGAGCCCTCAGAGGAAGGATTCGATGTGTTGAACGTGAAGGCATGAGGTGTAGAATACCTGTGCTGGGAGCTGAGAAGGAGAGAGAGAAAGGGAAAGTTGTGGTTATTTTTTTCCCTCTCTAGCAACAGAAAAATACTATTCAATGTAATCTCTCCAAAAGCCATATACACTGAAATCCAAATGGAAAAAGAGTTGGGACTTACACGCTAACTAAACTATTTGGTCAGCAGACTCATTCACAGTTTAACTTGAGAAATACATTAGAAAACTTGAAGATCTTGTCCGCTCACACGCTTATCTAGTGTGGTTTCATTTAAGTCTGTTTCTGTTGTTATAGATTCTGATACAGTCCACCTCAATCCCCATCAAATCACATTTAATACATGGACAGAACACCGGCTCTACTGGATTAATTCAGGTCTGTGAAATTGAAACAAACTGATCATTTCAAGCCTGGTAAATGCACAACTTAAAAGCCACTTTTACTGCTAAGCCCTGAGTTTGTAAAGGTTTGCAAGACTGTTCGACAGTTTGCACAGAACAGCCAGCAAGGAAGTCATGAAACCCAATGCCAGTTAAAAGGAGGCCAACACTAAAATCCAGTTCAACAAAGAGTTATAAATCACAGCAAAGGTCACTCAAACCTTACTTATCCCAAATCACACCAGTATCTTAACTGAAATCGGCCAGCCTTCACAAAAACTAAACAACTATCAAAGTAATGACTGGAAATAGCCTAAGATGGCAAAGAGAACATAAGATCAATTCCTGATGGCGTTCCCACTAAAATAAATAAATAAATGCCGAGAAACTTGCAAGCCAGCTACATGCTCTGTGCCTCATCCCTGAACAGGCCAAGATTTTTCAAAGGGCTGTAGAAAAACCCACAGATGGCCTCTTCAGTCTCTAGAATTTCAAGGAAAGAACACAGGCACGAATTAGGATCAGAAGACAGGCTCCTTTGAAAGGAAAACAATTTTTATTCTAGCATTTAAAACTACAGCAACAATCTCTTTAGGGCCCAGAATTTTCTTTAGGAGGAGGGTATATTTAGCTTCCACTCTTATCTGTCATCCTAACATCGAAACGTTATCTTAAGTTTATATATGCAAGCCATGCAAAACAAGTCACAAACCCTTACGCGTGTACTACCTGATCAGATAAAATAAAATTAAATCACCAAAATACCAAAGGGAGCCTTGAACTTTCTTAGGCAGGAAAACAAAGGTCTCCAGAAAACCTCTACAACCCTCCCTTAAAATCTTAAGACTAAAAATAAAAAAGATAAAATCCCAAATCAATGTTTTGCTTCCATCTAAGAACAGGAAAGGATACTACATATCTATGATGAAGTGGTGTTGCCTTCTTGTATGTTTATCCCAACCTTCTATAAAATGGTTCTATTTTTGAGGAGTTGGGGGTGTTTTGGTGGGGTGTTTTTTTTTTTTTCTTTTAAACAACTGTATTTCCCAAACCAGAAATGACAGGAAATACTAGCTTACCTAACAGGTATCCGGGAGACAGACTCCCGCATCCGTCTCATTGTCAAGGGAGGTAGTGCAGGGACACCACTGTCACTGATATTTGAATTTGGGAACAATCTGAAATATCAACAAAAACAATTACAATTTCAACTGCTACACTACCTCCTGTACAATGTTCTTGAAAGCTGAAAATTTAAAGGGCTGCTTCTTTCCAGCACAATTAACTTCATGAACACATTCCTATCTTTACATGGTATTTTTCCTCTGTGTATGATACGACTAAAAACTCTTGACTTCAGACTCCCAAAGAAAATTTCCATGTGTTCTTTCTAAACTTAAGGTACAAATCTTTTTCCAGCAGACTGCAGACTTTCCTGAAAGGGTATCTGACACCAAATTTTTTAAGTTCTATTAAACCCAGGTAGTGCAAAGTGGCAAAAGTCATCCTACACTAGCAATTAGTCAGTATAAGAAAATGCATAACTATATGGCCAAGTTTAGTGATAAAAATACCATCACTAACACACATAAAATCAGTTATAGGTTTTAACACTTCTGCATGAAAGGACTTCTTTCTAACATAATGAATTTCAACTTTTTGTAACCAATGTTAGGAAAGCAGGGGGGCTGGACTAGATGGCCTTTAAAGGTCCCTTCCAACCCAAACCAGTCCATGATTCAGGTTCTCACCATTCCAAACATTTTCAACAAGGTGTCAAAAGCTATGGTAGTTCTGAACACTTACGCTTCCAACAACAAAAAACCAACTGAATCATAACCCTTTTCCTTTTAACAAAAAGTGTTACGTGCAAAGAGTTACTCTGTTGAAACGGAGGGCATTATAGCAACTGCCTGGTCATTCAAGATACTTGTTTGCTTGTCTCAGAATATTTTAGTTTACATTAAAAGCATTTTGCTCTTGTTGTAATCGGCCTTCTTCACCTGGGAACAGACAATCATTGCTGGCTGTTTTATGAAATCAAGACACAAGTTCTGTGTATCCATCAAAGTAAATACACTTCCCAACAATCCAAACATATCTCTTATGATAACAGATTACAAAAAAAAAAAAGTGTCTACAAGAGAAAAAAAAGAGCTTACAAGAGTTGCCTGATATTGCTCCAGTCAACACACATGGTTGGAACTTTAGTGCTGCAGTGTTCGTGGAATTTATAACCACACGTCTGACACCGAAACCCATTTAACAGGAACTTTTGGCAGATGTCACAGAAAGCAAGCTTTAGAAATGTCTTCCGAGCCTAGAAAACACATTAAATGATTAACCCAATCTCCTGGCTTCTTTTCATTAGCTGAGAGGAACATCTTCAGAGCTTGACATAAATAAATAGCATATTAAAATGTTATCAGTGTCACCAAAGCACTACTGGACTTAAAACCACACTTGAGTATTCTTGCACACATTTCCAGTTTGGTTGGAAGCCTGGAAAGCTTATAGATATTTAGGGCTTTGTTTACCTTAATCAGGGTAAAATAAATGTGTCAAATTCAAGAACTGGTGGGTTTTTGTTTGTTTTTAGTATCACCAAGGTGGTAAAGGAGGATCAGAGGGAGAAATTACCTTTTTTTTTTATTATTAGTCAAAATGTTTGTTGTATGTTTACAACTAATCAATATCCACCCCCCTTTCCACAAGAAATAAATTTGTTCGTAAATAACATAGTTTTAAGGAAATTCTACTTTTTACGAAGTCTTTTATGCCCCAAAAAACACTCTGTCAAATCATAAGGCAGCATTAGCTCACACAACAATGTCATGAGCTCGCAGAATTAACAGCATCCCTGTACATTCAGTACAACTACTAGCAGTCCAGTAAAGCTTCCAAACTTCTCAAGCCTTTTTTGACTGATGAACCAGAACGAAAAATGCAATGTACCTCCCAGTTCTGGACTTCAGACATATCATCCTAATATGATAGTTACAGAAGTATATATTTATATAAAATAAAAATTACAATCACCAGGCTTTTGACTAATACAAGTAATGTGAGCTTTTAAAGTCTCCAATACCTGGGAATAACTAAACGTAAATAGAATTCTGGCATTTCATTGGCTAAATATCAATTTGCAATCTAATTAGTGAGAAGTAGGGAGTGAAGGAATCAAGTCATCACTTCTGAAACCCCCTACTGTGTTTAGGAAGTCAAAAGGTACCTAACGCCTAAAATAATACTTTGACTGAGTAAGTGGTTCAATTGATACAATTTACACCAAAATACAGAAGAAAAGCTTACAAAATTGTGGGTAGTGAGTGGAACATGATCAAGAAAGTCCACTTGCAGTTCCTCTCCAATCAGGGAGGCAGCATCTGTATTCCAATCCAAGCGGACTTTTTTTCTGAAAGAAAGAGAAACCAGTGACAACCAATTACTTTAGAGATAAGAAGCCTGGCCTAATCAATGATCTGTGTTTTGTGAGTTTTCTTGAATAAACTGAAAACAAATACAAAAAAGTGTGGCTAAACTCTTAAAGTGAGCTACATTTTGGTGTCTTTCACTTAAAAAACCAGAAGGAACTTTGAAAACACAGCAATTCACCTCTTTTTCTGTTTATTTTTTAACATGCAAGTCATTTAGATATAAAGATTATTTGAAATAAGACGCCTAGAAGCTGTAATGGAATCACAGAAATACCCTTATAAACAAAAGGTAAGAAATCATGAATGGCAAACTTAGTGACATGAAAGCTGTATTACGTGCTTCAGCACTACAGTTACTGGTGACCCCAGAATGGACTCAGTTACACAGAGATGTAAACCCACAAATGACTGCCTCATGCTCGAGGCTCAAATGAGCATTAAGCCCAAGCCTTACGAGGTGTGAAGTTATACGTATTAACTCCATGAGATACCTTCACTCCCTCAGCTTGTAAAAGAATCATTTGGTATTTAATAGCAGCATCCCCGGTCCTACAAAAAATAAGGAATATCTGAAGTGAGATTTAAATCCAAACATTGAAAAGTTGTAGAGGAATGCAGAGCCTTAAAACTGAGCACACAGAGGAGACGTTCTGTTAAGTCGGCTACGAATCACTAGCACTGAAGTTTATCAACTACAAATGCAGAGGAGAAATACACCTCAAATATGATGGCATATTACATCATTTCACCTAGAATATGACAAAAGTCTCTGTAAGATGCTACAAGCACTTGAGTTTGCCCCTCAATTCTGAGCATTTTTAATATTTAGCTGTAAAACAAAAAGTTTTTAATACCAAGGAATCTCAAAGAGTTGCCCTAGAGGAGGGTAAAGAAAGCAACACGAGTGCTCACCACCAAACTGTGCTTTTACAAGAAGCTAGCAAGAGAGAGGAATAAAGTATTATTCCAAACCCAAGGTTTTTATATTCTCTAGTTGGAAGCGTCACACAAAACACGCCACAGACTCTCACCCTTTTGGTTCAGCAAGAAGTCGAAAAACCGCACAGCATTCTGGCTGCAGACCTCTTACTTTCAGTGCCTTCATTAGACAGTCGTGTAAGGTCATCCCATTTCGCACATTCACCTGTGACCAAAGGAAAAAATCAAAATAAAAATGTAGTCGGTGATTGAAGAATTTGTTCAAGCCTTTTCTGGGGGGGGGAAGTAGTGGGTCTTTTTTTTACTGCTTTTCTTTAGAAGTTCCAGTAAAATTGCATACCTGTTAACTACTGAAGTGAATAAATAGATAAATAAAAATGAGTTGCATGATGTAAGGACAGACTGCTATGTCTTCCAATTTAACTCGCTGCACATTAAGCCAACCTGTCAGGCTGGCACGTTTTCTGCCATACACATAACTATTCTGTACTTATGCAAAGGAAGTTTTGAAGACATTTTATAACTTTTCTATTTCTTACAATTACTAAGTTTCTGTGAAATAGGAGTTTTTCACAGCACTTGTACAAGTAGGTAGCCTATAAAAGTAATAGAAACGAAGACAAATGGAGTTACGTTAAGTATAGAAAAAGGCTTAATTTAGTTTTCAGGGAGCTTTGCATAAGACTATTATTAGCACACTCAGATCCAAGAAATCTAATATTAGTGTTCCCTCAAGAAGTTTCACTTCAGCTTTAACTACCATGCTCCACTGTGGGCACCCGAGGGAAGAAATCAGTGACAGAAATGGCTACGTGTTTTACTTCACCATTGTTTAGGTCAGCCTACTACATACAGTCTTTTCATGTTAAATATGTAAGCAAAGGATCTTGCTCATGCATATTGGAAAAATACAGCACTGAGGTAGAGAAATAAGGTTCTTGAAATACACACACTCTGCTTTCAAAATACATCATCATAGTGTTAGCAAGGAGAACAGGATGACACTTCTTACACTAAGGTAATGCCGACTTACCACTGTACGCTGCTTGTTGGGCAGGAAAACACGAATAGTATTACTAGTTTTGGAAGTATCTGATATTTTGCCATCATCAGATGCTCGGCGTTGATAACCAAACTGCTGGACGATAGTAGGTGAAATACAGTTTGGACCATCAAAGACAGAATCCTTGAGTCCAAAACCATTACTGATAGTCTTCCAAGCTCCCTGAATGTGCTCCATCGATGCAGTCTAAGAAACAGAAATTGAGAGAGTTGGGGAAAATCGCAATATTCTGGGCTTTAAAGTGGTATTCTCTCTTCCTGAAACAACAGGCCCCACAGCCTCTTCTGAAAGCATCTGAAAACCGCACTGCCTTCTCCCCTGTGACATGATCAGCCTACACATCCACAGTACAGTTCACCCACATCTGCAAAATCAGCCCCAGTCTTGACAGCACTTGACTTCCTGCACATAACCAGATCATCAGTAACATACATATAATTCCTCCCACTGCACCTCTGGTGTCACAGGAGCAGGTCACCATCACATCAATTTAGGTAATCAATGCCTGAGGAGCCTTCACAAAGCTGCAGGTCAAAAGAATAGTCCTGTAAGCCAGAAATGGCATGTCAGCATTAGCACAGACTGTACTGTTAAAAAAAAGAGGCTCAAAGGGAATTACAATAAAAAGCATTCATTGAAGAAATTCTGGTTTTATCAGTAATTTGGTGGCTTTGTTTTGGCCTTGTTTTTTTTTGTTCATTTGCTTGCTTTTTGGGGGGAGGGGAGTTGGTTGCTTTTTTAAAAAAAGAGTAACAAGTTTAATACTGTTAGTACACAAAGAAATACAGAACATTTTCATAGTATCACGATTTACATAGTATGAAACAACAACAGAAAATTCTAACAGCCCCTTCCGATTACTTTGCAGCATAAACCTCACCCAGTGCAGGGACATCAACAACCCCCTGCATACTCCCAACTCAGCACACAGTACACAAAGAGGTATCAGTGTATTTCCCCCCCCCAGCTATCACAACTTCACTGCAGCCTGAACTCCAAATTATAGGCCAAATGCATCTTATTCAAAAATAAGAAAAAGCAAAGTCTGAAACAGTTTTGAACAGCGAGATGTACTCTTTGCTAAATTTCCACGTAGCCAGATTCATTATCAAACTTTCAAAAAGAAAAAAAGGAAAAAAAAAAAAATAAGGATGGAAGTTTATTTCCTTCACAAAACTGCATCCTTCTATAAACATCTGAGAACTGTTCCTTTGTTGTAAATTATTTGAACCCTCCAATTTATTTCACTGAATCGTAGAATCATATACTGGTTCGGGTGAGAAGGGACCTTTAAAGGTCATCTAGTCCAACCCTCCTGCAGTGAGCAGGGACATCTGCAACTAGAAGAGGTTGCTCAGAGCCCCACCCATAAACATTTCAAGGGATTTCCTCATGTCCTTTTGTGTAGGACCCACTTTAAAAAAAAAAAAAAAAAAAAAAGGACAAAGCTTCTCATATCTCAAACATTCACATGCTTAGATCAGAGAAAAGACAACAGCGTTTGTTACAGCTGAAGAGCTAAAGTAATGGGACAAATGAAAAAAAATAATTATCCACTGGTATTAAGTGTCCATTCTGGGTTGCCCAGAAGGCTAAACTTCAAATTTCAGAAGGAGTGTTTTTTCGCACAGCACAACTCCAAAGAGCCTTTGCTAGATTTGGAAGTGTGTAACGTTGTCACAGACCTAAATTCAGACCTGACTAAGAGCTAGAAAAGAAACACGTAACAACTTAAAGGCTTGGTGCTTGTGAAGCACCTACCATTGCAAGCAAAGCCTGCAGCAGCACAACTCTAGACCCCTGACAGTCTCTGCTACAAAGGGATCTTTCAGTCCCTTCAGGAACATTCCTTTCACTGACAATGTATAGAGTGACAACACACATCTCTCCTTCCCTCCTGCCAATTGTTGCCATTCCTGCATCAGCTGCACAGGTCCAGTTGTTCAAATGTTCTAAATATTTAAACATCAGGAAGATTTAAAACTCCATACCAAACAAAAAAATAGAATTTAGATACCTGGAATTCTTATTTTTGTTTAAATCTAAGGCACATAAATGACAACAGTATTACAAGGCGAAACAGAAGTTGTGCACAGTTGCAAGAAGGGCATGACGCGTATGGACAGCTAAGAGTAACTAGTAGGTGGTAACAATAAACCCAAAGTGGAGATAAATAGTTAGATAAGAAGGATAAGATGAAACCCAGATAGCTTGTTCTCTTTACTCCCCTTAACATCTCTACTATGGGGAATCCCACTTTATTTCACCCTAAGACAAAACAAGACAAGGACCTCAAATGGATTTTTCTACCGAGTAAGTTGCAACAAGGAATAGCAGAGCAACCATCAAAACCTCACTGTTGTCACTGCTGATGTAAGCTGACAACACACTGATGGTACAGCCTTTATATTTAATATTTTTACATGCTGCCAATATTTCCTGAAAAAATAAAAAGAAAACAGGAAATGACAGAAAAAAAAAAAATCAAACCTGCACCTTGACAAAAGCTCAATTTCATACCAAAAAAGGTACTTCCCAGCTCTAACAGCGTTCACTCTGCCAAGTACGAAAGGCCTACTGCAAACTGTAGAACAGCCTACTAGAGATCACAGAAACACTTCAAGGTTGGTGTACACAGTGAGAAAAACAAAGACAGCAACTGCTATCAGCCCTCTGGACAAGATGAACATCAGCAGTATCTCTGATTGCATCCTTCTCTTTCCCAGGACCTTCATCTCACCTAATTGCCAGCTATTCTGAGGACTGTGTATGTTTGGTGTAACCCTCTCTTCCAGCAATGCTCTGCTCTCTCTTCCTACCGTGCTTCATCAGTGCATTTTTGGCTGCAGCTGACAACTGTCCCTGGCAGCTTGGGTTCGCTCACCAACGCGGAGAGGTTTTTTAGAAAACAAAAGTACCTTCTCACCTCTGCTGGCACATATAGACCATACCATCCTCAGCTCTCCTGCCTACCCAAACTGAAGGCTACGGGTTCTACTCACAGACCTCAAGAAGGAGCCACCACTGAAGGGAGAAGGTAAGAAATTAGTTCAGATCTGGCCCAGAATGGACAAAAACCTGCAAGTGGTATGAGGGTGGAAGGGTAGGGGAAAAGAAAGGGAAGTTTCAAAGCTATTCACAGTCTCCTGGGAGAGATGGGCAATCCGTGATAAGAAGTTGCTAAACCTGCTCTTGGCATCCATGGTACAAAGGCACGCAGTTGGAAAACTGAAGCTGTTTGGAGAAACAGTGGTAATCAGTTATCCTGCTGTTGATTGCAATTATTCAGAGACAGTGACCCTCATGTGGGATGGTGGGGGGCTCCAGTCCTGAGAAACACCTCCTCACTCAGGCCAAGAAGAGTCAAGTCAAGAACACTTCAAATATGATAACTGCATGGGCAGCCATTGGAAATATTCACTCCTTGGAGCTGGTCACTGTTCTTATTCCAAATCATTATAATGGAAGAATAGAGACATTCATAAAAGCTGCTTCTTGAGAAGCATTTACAAATGACTTACACCTTTCTCCTGCCCTCCAGGGTAAAGGAAGCTAGCTTGAAAAATTATGTGAATATCTACAAAACATTCACTTTGAACTCAAAACAGCTCACTGAGGACATGGATAGGAGGTAAGAGAATTAGCATGGCAACTACTTCATCAGCTTTGAATGGACAAAAAAAACCAACACAAAACAACTATGTATCTATAGTCACACAACATAGTATTGAACAGATACAATTTCTAGTTGATACACTGAACACAGTATCAAGCACAACAACAGCAGACAACAGACAGGCTGTTTCTCAGGACACAGGTCACTGTGTCCACCTGAACAGGTAAGAGGTGCACAGCTCACCCTTCACTGGCCTGTGCCCTGGCACCGATCTGCACTTACTCATTTGAGGTCTTTCGCTCCAACCAGTAACTGATGAAAGCCATATCTGCCAAAACTAAACTAATTTCCTCCAACTCTCTCAAGATCCAAACCAATTCACTCTAGTGAAAAGATGCCTGACATGTTCTAAAAAGAAATTTAATTTAAAATAAAGGAGGAAAGATTTTACAATGATATCTTCATAAATATGTAATTCCTAGTTTGTCTATTTCTAGCTTTTATTCCTTTAAATGAGTTACAAGCACTTTTCTCAAACATTCTCAAATCATTACCAGATACTAGATTTATGTTTATGCCACGCTCAAATAATCCATTGCCAGCTGTTTTCACACATTTTAAAATTTCTTCACAATTTTTCTTCCTGCAACTCTTCACTAACATGAAAATGGCTCTAAACAGCCTATCTACAAGTGAAAAGCTACAAAAACAGCACTCAAAGAATGTTTTAAGGTACTAAAGTACATCAGTCCCCTTGTAGATCCAGTTCTGCTAGGAAACTGATATTGGTTTGTTTCATATCAAACATTTAATTTGAGTAGAAAAAAAGAATTTCCTACTATTCTTCCCCCTCCCACAGGCACAGTGCACACCATGGCCAAGACCACATTCTTCATTAGCACTTTTTGCATAGATTACAGATTTTGACTAGTCACTTGAACAAGCATTAAAACCAAATGCACAAAAGAGCTGTGCAATGTGCACATCTGACAGCAACAAATTCCTGGAGATCGTTCATTCATATACACTCAGATCACACATTCGGATCAGTCATTCATATTCAGAAGATACTCTGAGTTACTTTAAGTTTTAATATGACCAGCAAAAAAGTGTTTAGTATGAACTGTTAAAAATTTCAGTCTGTCTGCCTAAGGAATGCTGAAACTGGTAATGAAGAAGCCTGAAAGTCCACAGGACATAAAGCTAAACCCCTCTAAGTACAGAGCTTAGGTGCTTTGCCATTTCCTTCATTTCTGAAACAAGCACCAAAAGCTTTTAAAGAAAATGTAAATATGGTTCCTCTTCTCAACACACACACACTCTGCTGGTTTTATACACACAATTAATAGTCACACTCATGTCCAATGAAATACATATACAAATGCGAAACAGCATAGAACAAGCCCCACCCCACAAAAAAAAAAATACAAAAAAAACCAGAACAAAAAACCCAAAACACAAAAAAAACCCAACACACAAACCCCAACCAAAACCCACCAATACCAAAAGTCTTCCAGCAGCTGGGCTCTATAGTAAGGAGAGCACAAGGAATACAATCCTCAGCCTGACACACTTTCAGACTGATTAATCCATTGCAAGATTAGCACCTTTTTGTATTTAAGAGTAATTTTGCGAGTAAAACTGTGGTTAGTAAACATGAACCAAGCCGTACTCATTGGCTGTATCAGGCTGTACTTTGGGCTCTGGCTAGGAAGTATTTGCCACCAAACTACCTGCACTTTGACCATTCTGTGCCTGGCTCACCTCTGCCAATCAGATCAACTCCAGGGTACTTCTCCCAACCAATTTTTAGGAAGATCTCTTGGGTTTGTACTTTTCCACCCTGATCATTTCCATGTCAGTCACCCGTATCTTTCCGCACAACATTTCTATCAAGTTCACATGCAGTGCTTCACAAGTTTCCCTACAAAACCTGAATTGCTTCATTAAAGAAACGGGAGCACCGAATGCTTTGCTTGTACCTAAAAGAGTACAAAGGGATGGAGAATCCAAATCCTTCCCTTTTCCAAAGCAAAAAAGCAATCCCAGGTAAAAACAAAACTGCAGCGGGTGTTTCCAAGCACTCGAGCAGAATTTTTTTTAAATTTTAGTGAAGTACTGCTGCTGAGTTTATATAGATTTACAAAACAGTTTATAAAATTGCTATTAAAACAGCAATGAAAGGAAAAGGCAAGTCAAAATAGTACTCAAATCTTGCACATAGTTTTCGTCTAAGTTTTGCTAGGAAAGCACCAGAACTCTATGCCATGGGACAAAACCTTCACTTTTTCTAGTATAATGATTTATAATTTTTATCCTGTAATTAATATTAATAAATATTGACAGGGGGTCACTCAATGTTTTAAATGTGTTCATTTAACATTATGAAGACTACTGAAGCTGAAGTGGTATTTCAGATGTTCTCATTTTTTAATTTGGCTAATTCAAATGCATTACTAGAAATAAAAGCATACTGAACACTGCTTTCCTATGCCTGATTGTACCAGAATCACATTACACAACACGCTTGCCAGGCTTAGACTTCTTGCTTCTTCACTGTAATGTTAAACTCTTCACAGCAGAATCCTTTGAAGAAAGATTTAGAAAGGTAGATCTTTACTGGGGACCTTGCACTACAGGAGCAGGGCTGTGAATTTACACATGCACTGACGTTACACAGACAAACCCTTTTGACCGGTATTTTTCCCTCAAGTCCTTCAATCCACTGCACACACAGTCTCAGACACGGGCCTATTTACATTCTGAACTTGATCATGCTTGAATTGTTTCAAGTATGGATGAAAGCCCCAAACTGTGTTTACAGTTTCCTGGAACTCATCCACTTTACAACAAGGACGAAAAAGTTACTCAAATGTCAGCAATCCACCAAATACCCTTCCCACACAAGTTCTCAAGGATTAAACAACAGTGACTGAGAATCTCGGCACAAAGAATCACTGGCTCTGTCCTCTCTCCGTTGCACGTAGTGGATGGAGCAACACTGAGGACACAACCACTGAAAACACATCAGTCTTTAAACCACCCTCAGCTCTGCTGAACAGGAAGACGGCCCGAGATGGAAGTTACTCGGGTAACTGCTGGGAGCTGCTCGTTACACGGGGTAACCATGCAGTTCACACATACCACAGCTACTGGTAAAACACCCTTGCACAATACCAGACAATGCTAGATTATCTGTACAGTTAGACAGAATAGGATGCAGTGAGCCAGCTAATTCAAGAGTTAGATGTTCTCTGCTTACATTCACAGCAGCTTTAAACTAATACATTTGGTTTCTTAAACATGGGCTCTGTGCCAGAACCAGCAGTGCCCTGGAAGGTCAATACTGCCATTCTAAGAGCCTGGGTATGGAAACACCACACAGACTGGGGCATGAGGCAGGGAAGAGAGGCAATAGCACAAAGAAAGGTTTGGAAGGGGCCTCAAGATATTTTTCTGTGAGAAGATAGCACAAATGATACATATTTTATTATGAAGTGTACCTGGGAATAGCTGAACATATGTTTCTGCAATATGAACTAAATCTAACGTGATACTACACGAGTATTTTAATTGCAAACTGCCTGGGCAGCTCTACTGACTTTATTTTATTGCTTCTTGTGCACCAGTATTTGCAAAATAGCCTGTAAAATGGCAAATAAAATCTGAATGTAATTAGAAATTACAGATGGTAAACAAACAAAATTACTCAGACTATATCAAACACTTACTGTCCTGAGTGTCTCCAAAAAGAAATTATGCTTCTTTTTAACTCTATCTTACATTATATTACATTACTAAATACATCCATGAAATTACAGTTCTGGTTTGGGTGGGGTTTTACTCATTTAACAAAATGCTATAACAGACTTTGTTTCAAAGTTGCAGTCTCAGAAAAGGGGGGGAAAAAAATAACCCAAGCACCACTTCTAGGATAATGTCACAGACACAATTTACATTAGATCTGGATTATTTACAACAGAACTGTAGCTACGGGGAAAGGCAAATGCTATTTAGAGAAGACAGAAAAATATCAAGATCTAAAGTTCTAAACTTAGGAAGGGCTTTCCCTCTACAAAGTTAATATCCATGGCGACCGACTCAAGTAAGAGCTTAAGTTAAATACACACTTCTGATAAAGCAAGCACTGAAACAGCTGTAGGTACCGTATCAATTTTGTGGGATTTTTAAAGAAAGAAACCAAAAAGCCCATTTTAGTAGCAGCGAAGGAATCCAACCGCAGAGCCGGGCTGTTGTTAAGTCTCCCCTCCCCCAGGAAAAAGCCATGGACCTCAGAAGAAAGAATGGGGCAGAGTAAGGAGGAAGGGCAAGATAATCAGAGGAAGTTATTCATACCTTCAGTTTTCCTTTAAGCGACTGAAGTCCTATGAGAAAAGGATGAGGTGCATCATCTGTGGAAATTAATGCAAAAACAGAAGATGTTTACTATTTTAATAGACAAACATACACATGCACAACATATCAAGTTAATAACAAAAAAATTGTAATTCACAAAATTACATCAATAGGAGAGTTAACTCATCATCACTCTAATGTCAAAGAGTTTTCAGGGCCTTCCAGCCTTTCATTTTCATGCAACAGTGTAATAGGACGCACCGTGCAAGGCCAGACTGCATGACAACAACCAGATGCTACCTCAGCTCAACATAACCTCATTCTTATTCAAAAACATCATAAGAATCTTTTACAGCTAAAATCCTCACTAAAACAAAAATTAAGTAAGAGTTTAGTACCTCCTTCTCAGACACCAGTTCCTCTCTCAGAGGAACACCTTGCTGACTCACAAATGTTATGACAAACCTTGGATCTAAAACAACAAAAAGCAGGAAGAAGCTAAGCCTCTGAAGGCTATCTGTATCTTGCATATAAGGATTAACTGTAAGAGGAAGATTTCCTAGGGAAGCTTAAGAAGTCTTGATTAAAAGATTGGAAGCTTGAATTAAAGTGCAAGTCAAACACACAAAAATACTCACTAGATAGTAAATGGTAAAATGCTTTCTCTACCCATAGTTCTTATCCTAAGTAGCAATTCCTAAAACAATCATATGCAAAGATGATTAGAAAAGTCAAAGATGCAATAGTCACAGAGTCACTGAGGTGGGAAGGGACCCCTCGAGAGCATTTAGTTCCACTTCCTTGCTCAAGCAGGGCCAGCTACAGCAGGCTGCCCACAGCCACTTCAGCTGGGTTTTGACCACCTCCACAAACACTGCACAGCCTCCACCGTGCAACCTGTTCCAGTGTTTGACCACCCTCAAAGTTAAAAAAAAACAAAACAGTTTCTCATGTCCAGATGGAGATTCATGTGTTTTAGTTTGTGCTCACTGTGCCTTGTGCTGTTACTGGACACTGGTGTCATCTTCATTCCTTCCCATCACTGTAGCTACATATGTTAATAAGATCCCCTGCAAAGCTGTCTCTTCTCCAGGCTGAACTGCCTCAGCTTCCTCATGGCTTTCCTTATATGCCATATAAGCAAGCTCACACCAGAAACAAAAAAAAACCAAACAACAACAACAACATTTCAAGAAGATATCTTAATATGCTAACTCACTTTTGGTTACAAGTCTCACCTCTCCTCAACAGAGCAGGTAGGAAAAATTAAAAATGAAAGGAAAAACTGCATTGATTTTCCTCAAGACAGCAAATTCCAAAGACTGACAAGAAACAAAAGACTAACAAGAATGCTTTAGTATCTCCATCTTGACCCACTTAGTAATTTTAAAATTGAAACTAGTACAGTCTGAACTGTGTATTTACCCTGCCTCTAACTTGCATACCTCTCTGCGGCAAACATTTAGGAATGGGACATAGAAAACATTGTGAATGTGGTTTCCATCATGGAATAAGGCAAGCAGGAAGACTGGGGAGATGGGAGGAAGGAATTCTGCCTCTTGCACACCAGAGGAAAAGATGAGATCTTTAGTTCTAAGAGAAGACAACCAGTCAGCAATGACGACCTATTTGGGAAGTCTAGTCTGAATCAAGGGGGAGGATGTGTTGGGTTTTTTAAACAGATTACATGACTGAGGAAAAAGGTATGGAAAGTGATGTGACCAGAGAGTATGGGGGAGCCAGAAGGACAGGAAAACACAGCAGATCAAAACCACCGTAAGAACTGTAAGAATAAGCAGAGGACCAAAGAGAGACATCCTCAAGAGATTTGTAAAGACTAGTTCCTGAGGAAACCAAGAGCTAAAATCTCAGCTGAAGAGAGTCTGGGACAAACTCTACGAAAATTAATCCAGTAAGTATGATGGATAATGTCAGATGAAAAAGAGGAGAGGAAACTAATGGGAGGGTAAAGATTTTACAGACTGAATAGCCCAAGTGTTATTATTGTAATATCAGCCAAAAGAAAAAGGAATCCCAAATACAAATCAAAAGAAGTGTGATGGGCTAAAGAAGAAGCAGATACAATATTTCTACCTTCAACCAAAGTAATAGCTTTAAGGGAGTAAAACGCTTATTTTTCTTGACAAAGAAGAGATACAAGAAAAACAAAAAAAAAACAGTAAGAAACTTTGCTACCAGAGAACTGGCAACAAGGAAGGTTTAAGAAGCAAAGGAGTTGACAAAAATACCAGCTGTTATTGCAGATGTGAGATTCAATTAAACCTGAGAAGTAGAATTGTTCACCTCAGACAATGGCAAAGCCAAGGGAGAAGAAAACGGCTCTGCACTGGAGGAAGTTTGCCTGCTTGCAGGATTTCCACCTGAGATACTCCACAGTGCAAGAGAAGGAGCAGGGGAAGCAGGTGTTCTGTATGTGGAATGCAGAACTCACAGAAGCTGATCAACTGACCACCCTTCGGTGTTAAACTGTTGCTTTTGAAAAATGAAAAATTCCGCTACACCTAATCGCACAAATAGCCAGAACAAGAGTTTCAAAGCTTTTCAAGAATAGGTTTGTGTTTCAGTGTTGTCACCACACTTCTGAACTAGATGCTGATGGTTTTAGAAAATACACATGGGCAATACTGTATTTAAAATTAGGTAATCACAAGCATTAGGCGTTCCGTGCTGGGATTCAGATGGTGATACAGACGAGGATGTGACACCCTATAGTGATACTGCTACAACTGAACCCCAGTTACACTGTTACTGCATTCTCGCTGTTTCCTCCAGCTTTCACCACATCCAGTTTGGTACATACAGCACATTGTCACTGGCAGTGCTGAAAATGTATTCCCAGAAAAAAAAAATGACATTAATTTTCTATTGTGTGAAGGAACCATCAACTTAACATTTAATCACATTCAGCTAGGCTTTTTTGAAATTATGACAAAACCCTCCCACTACACTTATGCCTGGGCCACACTGGATTCCCTGTCTTGAAAAATCACATTGTCTATTTAAACTCTCCACATGAGAAACTGAGAAAGACAAAACACTCAATATACAAAGGAAACCAAAATTTAAAAAAAACCCTCTGCCAGACATAAAATATGCAAACAAAAGTGAAAGAATTTCTTACAGTTACAGCAGCAGTATTACATGGTGTGACAGAAGAACAACTGTTTTCAAATGCAAGACAATTTTAGTCTCAATCTGCCTGACAAATTTATTGAAATTTTTCCCCAGAGCATGCAGTGCTTCTGCAAAACAAAATAATTCCAGGTACCGTCCTATAATTTAACATCACAAGGGCAGATCTTACTGGAATAGGTAAAAATAGCACTAGTGAACATGCCAAAGGAGAGTCTTTCCACTATATGGCCAGTGCTTAGGTTGCAACATCAGCTGGCTCTCTTTTTATAACCTCCCGATTGCCAGTGAACAAGTTACACAGTCAACTTGAAAGGTTTGATAAAGCCAAGAGTAAGCTCTGGAGCTCACTTTCAGCTGAAATCAATCCACTGTATCACCGTGACACAAACACTGTTTCAGCATGCTATTATTGCCTCTGTAAGCTTTAGACTTGCTTCTAAAGCATTTAACATAGAGGAATGATGTAATCCAGAATACAGTTTATTTTTCAGTAAATGTCAGCATAAAATTAAAGGCTTGGACACTTTGCTGTTTCTTTTGGCTGCAACACACGTTGGAAGCAACTTACTACATTCTCTTGCAGCCACGCATGTGCCATCCTCCAATGAACCCATTTTGGCCTATTTCTGCAAACGCAGCCCTTCAGCTCCAACCACCCTGGAACAAGCACTCCCCAGCACCTGAGCTCTAGATGTCCGTTCCACCCCCCATGCTCCCACAAAGATAACAGCCACCAAAATATGAACTGCTAGACCAGCGATCAAGCTGCAACAGAAATGTTTTGCTAAAAGAAATTCATGCTCCTTAGGCAGCAGCTTGACTTACAGATGACTTGAAATTGCTTAGCTTTCTAATTAGGTACCCGGGGAAACCAGTATCCTCCCATCTCAACACCACAAACAGGTTTCTGCCTGCTCATGCCTTCAGATTGGTAGTGATTGGACAAAGCTTTTCAAAGTTACTGGAGAGAGAGATAGGGAGGGAAGAGCAAGCTATAAGAAAGCAGGACACCAAGGAGCTTGCACACTTCCTATTACATTTTTCCCCCCTCAGTCTAATAAAAATGGAATGACCATTAACATATTTATGCCAGCACTCTCAAATTTATGGAGAGATAATTAGAAATGTTTCTTATTTGCACACAGTGGCTCCAGTATTGTTTGTCTAGATGAAAAAAATCTACTCAGGTCTCACGCAAATTCAACAGGACAGACTTTAGACACATTTGCCATACTTAATGCATGAGTTTTACAACATAGGTTTAAAAAAATATAACGTAAAATTACAATACACACACAAATAAAGAACTGATAAAAATTATTTTAATGGGCTTATGAAATAGATTAGCCTTGAAGGAATTCTAATTCTATCAGAAATTATCCAAGAAAATATTACCCTGACAGTAAACTTGGAATTAACAATTGATTGGTAAATAGTGAACTTCTGGAATTCTAAAAAAAGGTTTTAAAGAGTCTGAAGCTGGAGAGACATCCCATGTCATAAATACATCAGCTTTCAGTGAAACTTACAACAAAGTTTCTAAAACAAAGTTAAACAAACCCCAAGTTGTTACTATGTATCAAAATATACCTTTTCAACCAGGAGCTAGAGAGGTAATTACAGGCTCTTTCATCTCCACATTAAGTGGAAATAAAAGCCACCTTATTTTTATACATGTCTTGTAAAAGAAAAAGCATTTTACTTTCAATGCTAATCATTTGGCAATATCATAATGAGCATTTTATTTTTGAGTACCAATAAATTAGGAATTTTTAAAAAATTATTAAAATGTGACTAACAAGTATTTTTGCTTCCCAGCAACACAGCGGCCATTGAAGCTTCCAGTGTAATGGTCCTCTCTGCATTGGCTGCATTATTTTGCAGGACTGTCCCTCTGAGCTCCCGCATTTCTGTACCAATTCCATGCAAGCAAAAGGAGTACACATCTTCAAGAAACTCTTATGTAAAGTCTCACACACTGTTTCTTCTACATAGGGACAATTATAGAATAAATAAAAAAAATTAATAGTAAATTACTCTTTGGATAAGAGGTGGTCACAGTGGAAGAGACACAGCTCATCTCTTCCACAGGTAGTAAGAGAGCAGTGCCTTTCATGGTACGCTAATGGACTGAAAAGGGTACTCTGGAGAATACTGAAACACGCCCAGACTCTGAGCAAATACTGTTGAATGAGAATAGAACCAGAAAGTGGAATATGCAAAAACTAGCAAAAATGACCAATAGAGTTGACAGGGACATATACTGGAAGCAAATCACTACCAAACTAAAAGACATTTCAGAAGAAGAAAAAGGAAGATTAGTCATAAATTGAAGTTTCTCAATATATACTTAAATGTTAGCTCTACCAAAGCACACAGGCGTTAAAGACATCTTTCTTCTAGTTTGTTAACTTGCATCCCTGCTGCTAGACTCTCCAGCTGGGTGTTCCTAAAATACCCCCTTCCAAAACTCTAGCTTGTTATGTAGTGCAAAAATATATGTAACAGAAGACTGTACTGGGGGCTCGAAGCCACTTTTTCAAGTCTAAACCTCTGAGACAGCTTTAATTAATACGGTTAACCCCATGCCACACCCAGCTGCAAGCTCATGAAGCAACCTCCCTCTAGCTTGTGAACTAAAAATATACAAGATGTCTCAACTGCTCTTAACCGATACTACGTATTTCAATTGGAATGCAAAATTAATTAACACCCTTTTGTCAGCTGTTTGTCAGAAATGAAATGTTTTGGGGTCAACCCAATAGCAAGTATGCAATGCAAGCTGAAGTCTGAAATGAAGCAAGGTAATGCAGAAGGACGAGAAAAGAGGCAGCACTACCGTAATCAACTCGACATCTGCAGATAGCCACAACACAGCAAAAGAAACGATTCCACAGAGCACTGAAACCGAGAAGAACAACAACATAAAAAGGGGCTTCTATCAGAAGAGCTGGAGGTACAAATCCCGTTTGCAGATTTTCAGATAGAGCAAAGAAAACAAGGCAGAGGCACTGACACAGTCACCACACGCACAGATTATTTGCAAGGCAATTCTAAAACTCTTTTGCCTGCTCTCCTGCTTTCACTGCAGTTAAAACCAACCGGAGCTTTGATGGAACTGTGCTGGTGCTCAGCTTCATTCCACCAGCGTGCAGAGTGCATCTGGAACACACAGAGGAGAAATGGCAGAACACAGACACACCTGCAGCTGCAAACAAACCCAATGACCCGCAGTTGCCACCGTGGAGTTCCACACGGATCCAGCATTTTTCTATGTTGAAATCTTAACTCTAAAAAGCTTGTCATTCCCAACAAGCAAGCAAAAACCTCTGGAAAAGACACAATTCAACCACACTACGTGGCTTAAAACCCTGAAAAAAATGACAGTCGTGTAAACAGCCTATTTGTTAATTATCAGTTATAATTCTTAGCTCTGCAGCCTACCAAGAAAACACTTTACTCATTTCCAAATGACCCAAGAACAGCACTTTGTTTATCCTCATCTACTGCTGCAGAATTTCAGCATGCAAGACCATATTCTATTAAACTGTAAAAGGTCAGCACACGCTGCTGCAATAAAATCAACTCTGTGTGAAACAGATGGCATTTATAGTACAAACAATATTCCAGTCACTAAAGGACTAAACGTGCGCCAGCTGCTTTTTTCAAAGCAAATTCGTTGTTTACAAAAAACTAGCGTACACAGCAAGAGCCAACAGAGCCCTAAGAATTATTCACAGAACTTCGGCCAAAACAGACTTTCTTTTCAGAAAAACCAGGAACATCACTAAATACATATCTGCACTACCCACCCATACAGAGTAAGTTGCACCTACTTCACGCCCTCTCAAAACTCATGAGCTAATGCACACTCGCTGCTAAAACACCTTTTTTTGGTCACGAAGCTAGTGGGTTTACCCCATTTTCTCATGTTACATCAACTCCCCTTTCAACTAATTTTTAGAGCTAACAAAACGCTTCCACAACCTTATTCAATACACAACGGATGTATTTCGTACCAGAAAATACTGAAGGGTTCACATAAGCAATGACACCAAAACCATCAATCAAAATCGGTACAGTGCAGATGTACACACATTTATGTCTCATTTACATGGTAAACTTCTGCGAAAGTTCCTGAACTTGCGCTTAAACAACCATGCTTGAAATTTTAGTTAAATCACAAGTTTTAATCTGGCTTTGGCTATTTTTATTACTTCCCCAAATAAAGCTAATTTTGACTTATGCAATTTGATGTTTCTACAAGAAATAGAACCCTGACTTCTATTTCCTTTCAGAGTTACAGTCTTTAGGTTTCTGCATTTTTAAGTTAGAAGACAGTCCAGGAACTTATTTCTTACAAAACAATTATCCTTTTCAATTATTCACTTACTTCAAGATGAACGTGCATTGAAGTTTTAGAAATTCAGCTGCACAAAACCATGCTACCCAGTTACCAAGAACCAGTTACCCAGGCAACTGGTGTTATGTGACCGTACCACCCAGCTGCCCTTCAGCCTCTCCTCCAGCAACTCCTGGACATATCAGCTTATTTCAGGAACATGAAATCCCCACAGACTGTGGAAATAGGAAGCCAAACTACGGAAAAATCCTTTGCTCTCTCAGCCTCCTCATCAGCCAGGGCACCCACCGAGGCACAAACCTTTGGTGTGCCAGATGCAGCAGCACATCACCACGGGATGGAACCAAACTGAGAAAAAACCTCCCTCCTGCTCAGCCTGGATGCCAAGAGGGTAGGCAAGCAGTGTAACCATCAAGGGAGAGGAGGAGGAGAAAAAGTCCGGAAGATGTGAAAGTAAGAAAATAGCAACACTGGGGAAGCAAGAGGTGGCAGAGGTATGGCAAAGGTGTGGCAAAGGGAATGATGGAAGATGTCATGGAAGAAGACGAAAGAATGTTTGCAGCAGAGGTGACGAGAGAACCAAATACAAATCTGTATTGAAGGAGACTTTGTTAGTTCATCTGCTCTCATAACTTTATTAGAAGTATAAAAATAATTGAAACATTCTGTATCCAGAACACAAAAGGGAATTTATCAGCACATCCCCCACATTTGAAACAAACTGATTGAAGACTTACTTACATGCTTTAATTCAAACTAAGAGCCTTGGGTTGCCATCTCCTACAGAAGTTTCAGAACCAACAGCTCCCATCATCTCAATTTCATTTGTTTTCAAAGACAGAAAACAAGGAAAACTTGTTTTTTTCCTCAACTCCTGGTTTCCCAACAGTGAAGGAGCCAAACAAATAAACCGGGGGGAAGATGGGAGTATATGTCCCAGAAGAAACTAGTGCTGATTTAGCATACCAAGAAGTGCTGACCAACGATTTCCGCGGGTCATGTTTGTGGTTTATAAAATATGAGTTATTTTAATAAGTTGTAGTAAGTTTAGGCCCTGAGACAGCAGTAACTGCATATGTAATTTGAATACTTTGCTGTTGTTAAAGAATAAAAAATGGAAAATTACAGGTAAACACCAAAGGCATTCAACTGGAGAGAGAAGGAAAAAAAAAAAAAAGGTTTAGAACCTCTTTGGGGGAAAAAAAAAAAAAAGATATTTTTTCTGCTACTTCCAGATTTTCTTTCAAAGCAGGTTAGTCAGCAGCATTGCACAATAAGTTGACCAGTCCTGAAGATATTAAGTATATGGCAACAAACAATATGAAAAACATTGCAGACTTCTGAAAGCAGCACTGCTCCAGCCCAAGTAAGCTAGTTGACTTCTGATTTAGTAAGATTAAATTGCTTACCATATTAATCAGTCACACATTTCACAAACATATATACAGATCCACAACTTTTCTATGATTAATTGTAGCCTTAGGGTTTACCCGCAGAAAAATTTCTTTCAGACAAACTAAATTAAAGCCCCTTCCATTCTGAATGGGCATCCCCAGAACAAATTTAACTGAACTGTCTGAAATCAACTCTCACCTTCACCAATTCAATCTCTTCTTCTGCACCAGTACTGCAGACATGTCCTAAAGGATATGCAAGTCCATTCAAATTATATCCTACTTTTACACAAAGCAGTGATCCTTCAGGCAATATGTGGAGCTGAGTTTTTCAGAATTGTTGAAATAAAAAATATCTGAAAAAGTTTTTTTGTACAAAACTATTTTCAAATATTGTAAATTGGCTTCAGTACTGAAGGAAACTTTGTTTTATTCCATTACAGACCCTCATTGTTTTGCATACCTGCGACAACCTACAATTGCACCTAGAATGCACACTGTGATGCAGCAAATCCACTACAACTGGTTTCGAGGTCTCATTGTCCCAGGTAAGGTCCCCTATATTTATGGATGTCCCTTAAAGGCTTAGAAGGTAAAAGAACCCTACGCAAGTTCTACACCCCTGAGGTAGGCGAGACGAACAATGGACAAGAGCCACGCTGCTGTTAGCATGGGCAGGTTACTTGTGTGTACATTTAGACTGTAGATAAGAGTCCAGAAACAGCACAATCCTTGAGCCCTGACTCTGGAGTAGCATCATTTCTGTATGGCAAACTTGTAACAGTTTAAAAGAAATCAGAAAACTAAAGAATCTTGCTCAAGTTTTCAAATTTCTTTTTTTTAAACGGAATCTAAATTAAATAAATAATTTTTAAAAATCAAGGAAGCAGTTCCAACTGAAGAATGCCTCAGCAGAATGCATTCAGTTATGGTAATACAACTTAAACGCGCTTTCCGTTCTCGGTTCGGAAGACAGCTGATCAAAGGCACAGAAAGGATAGGGAGTCCCCGCGGGAACCACAGGAGGGACAAAGCTGCCAGCAGCGAAGCTAAGACCCGAGGAGGCCGGACAAGCGGAGCCACCGCTGCCGGGCATTCCCCCGCAACCAGGGCACCCTTCCAGGTGCCGGTGAGTGCCCGTCGCTCATCCCGCCCGCCGGCCGCCGCACCACCGGGCCGGGCGATGCGGGGTCCCAGCCGCGGGGCACACCCGCCTGGGCCTCGCATCGCTTCCACCAGCTCCCGCAGGACGGCCCCGACCCCGGCGCTCGGCGCTGGCACTGACAGGCGGCGGCCACGACACACCTGACCCACCGCAGACACGACGGGCCGCAGCCACCCACCACCCCCCTCGGCCCGCCCCGGGCTTTTTTGGCACCTTCCCCGCTCCCCGGGCCGGGCGGCCGCGCAGCCTCCCCTCTCCAGGCGGGAGCCCCCGCCCGGGCCCCGCGGCGGACAAGGCAGCCCTGCGGCAGGGACGCTGGCCCCGGCGGCGGGCGCTGAACGATCCGACCGCAAAGGGCTCCGCGATGATCCGCGACCCGCAGGTACGGAGACGGCCGCCGGTTCCTCCTCTTTCCTCGCCCGGTCCCTGTCAGGGGGCGAGGGGCCGTTCTCCCCCGCGCTAGTTCCCCTCACGGCCGAGGCGGCGGCCGGGTCAGCGCGCCCGGGACAGAGGCGCCGCTGGGAGCAGCCGGCGCCGCTTCAGGCGCCAGCGCCGACGAGAAAGGGGAGAAGGGGGAGCCCTTCCCTCCCTCGCTCCCCGCCGCGTCCTCTGCCGCTCACCAGCCCAACGCCGCTCCCGCCTATGTCACTCCCTCCCGGCAGCTCCCTCCAGGCTCTCGCCCCTCTCGGCGCCGTTCGTTTCGTTCCTCATCTAAAATGGCGGCCTCACACTCAGCGAGACATTTATCCTCCGCCCATCGACCTCTCGGCGCTCGGCTCCTTCCCTCTCGTCTGTCTCTCCTTCTTTTCCCGTCCTCCTCCCCACCTCTGGGCCTGGCGGCGGAGCGCCGAGCTGCCGATAGAGCCGGCTCCTCCCCGCCCCTCCGCGGGACGCCATTTGGGAGCGGCGGCAGCGGGCAAGGTGCTGGGGCTTGCTCCCCTCCCTCACCTCGCCGAAGTGCTGCCCCCGCCCCTTCTCGGGAGCTGGTGTGGGGCTGCGGGATGCGCTTCGCTGGAGCGGGGCACCCGAGCCGCTTCCCCTCAGGCCTCGCCGAGGCGCCCGGAGCGCCGCTGCCAGCTTGGCGGTGACAGTCGCCTCCGTGCAGCCCCCAGCTCTGCCCACCCGAAATCTCTTGGTGGTTTGAGAGTTAATTAAACGGGGCGCATCGGCAGCGAGCGAGCTCCCGGGGCACCGGCGGGGCTCTGGGGCAGGGCCGCCCCCGGCCTCACCGGTGCTCCCGGAACGGAGCCCGTCTGTCTTACCTGCTGGAAAGCAAACCCTCTTTCTGAAGGGAACGGGCAGAAATTCCCGAGGGGGGTGGGGTGTGAACTGCTAGGAAAGGTATCTGGGGAGACATTTAAATAAATAAATAACAATGAATAGCGTGCAGCCTCTTTTCCTGGAGAACACAAGGACCAGCTGTCAGCCAGGCAGCCCCTGTGCGGAACTCGGCCTCCATGTGAGAGTAAGATGCTGTGGAAGACCACAAACTAACTTATTTTAGGTCAGGCTCTTGGGAATATACAGCACTACATATTAAATGGTAAACGATTTATCGCCTCGAAAAAAAAACTTGTAAGGATAGCTATTGCAGAGGGAACCATTTTTCCCAGAACTGTTTTTGAAAGAGCATATGTGTTTGCATTTACAGTCATGTAAGTTACATTAATTGTTAATTAAATAAGCACATCTCTAAAAAGAGCCTCTAGCAAAATTCTCTCGGCCTTATTTGGGATTTCTCTACAAAAGAAGGTTTATTCTGATATAAACCAGGACTTGAGTTCAGCTAAAGTCACATTAACCTCATTGAGGCATAGCAAGGGCAAGAAAAAAAAAAAGCAGCACTGTTGGACTTGCTTCTCCTAAGCACCAAATAAGAAAAAATAAAACCAACACAAAACATAGAAAGTCTTTAGCTACTGGTGCCCTCCAGGAAGAGGTGTGGTTACCAAGTAATGGGTGATCAGAACAAGGATGGTAACCAGGAGCTCAAGAAGGTGAAACAGAAATTCCTGTGTCTCCAGAATACTGTGATTCAGTACTTTATTTCTGTATCTTCTAGAGCTTATCCACTTATACCACTGTAATAATGCCATCAGTTGAGAGGATATTGCTAAAAGAAAGAATTAACTAAAGTTCTGTAGCACTTTTTTACAAGACAAACCACATGGAGATTTTGAACTTTCTACTGGGAAAAGCACTTACTCTCTTCTTTTCCTCATTGCCATGGGCTCAGACCTACCAAAAAAAAAAAAAAACAGAAAAACAAATCCAGACCATGATGGTATCCACCAAGGACAACATTTGTAAATGTGAACTATTCTTTGACAGTTCTTCTAGAGTAGCTTTTCTCTTAAATGACCTGTTCAAGCTGACAGAGTCCTGTTATGCACATCCACTGTTTACATGTCTTTCCCAGGAGTCACAGCCATGTGTCTGAATGAGAGAGTTGGCCCAGGAGAAACAAATAAACTCAAAGCAGAGTGCGTAATAAATATTCACGTGGCTTAAGACTGAGCAGATCCCTGTAATAAGGTAGGCAGTAGCACAGACTTTTGCAAAACATGCAAAATAGCTTAAATATTGTAATAGAAAATATGACTTCAACCATGTCATGAGACGCTGAAAAAGAAAAAAGGAAAGAAAAGAGGGATAACCACCTCAAGAGGAGGTGACTTTGAGAGAAGACCTTTCATAAAGTTCTAAACTTATTTTAGAAGAGTAGAAGGATTAAGGATTGTAGTCGTGGAACAACAGAACACAGGGAGGAAAGTGAGCCGGGTTTCAGATAGTTAAACAATGTAGCACAGGCAAAGAAATAACAATAATTACAAGAAAGAGAAAGGAAAGTAAACAAGGAAACCAAGCAAAGAAACTCAAACATTACAGCGCTGAAGTAGAAGGGAAACAGAAATGGATCAAACTTTCCAAAATAAACTGCAAATGATTAGCATTCTTCCTGAGGCTGCTCTGTTTTCTGTTTGTGTTTAGTGGCTGGGGTTACACTGTATTTAACGTGTTGATACCCAGGTGTTAGACTTTCATTTGTCCAGGTATATAATCAAATCTTACTTTTTCACCATCTGAAGCATGTAGAAGCTACTACTTATTTGTTGTGGCTCCTTTTGAGATGTACAATATTCACATATTCCCAGTCGACTCAACGGTGATTACTTGGGGAGTCTCAAAAAATTGTGGCATCCTATAGCCTTAATTGCATCTTTAGCACATAAAATACCTGTAAGCCTCAGAAGAATGAGGAGCAAGAATTAGGATTGGAATGCTGGCTGGGAAAAAGAAGAAACCTATATAAACACTTTATGGCAGAATTCAGGGTATCAAATCTTACTCCCTTACTCCTCAGGGCTAGGATTGCTATAGACAAACTTTGCCATTTTATCTAGGGTTATTCTGTGGGAGCCACATTCAAGGCATTGTTCTTCTGCATGTTATTTTGATATACGCTATAAATCATTCTCTTATTCCCCCATAAGGTGGGGTTTTTTGGGGAAGAGAACACTGCTTAGGAAAAATTTCTGTCAAGTTAGATAAAAAAAAAAGTCCAATATACAGAGGCCATGAAGAAAGTTTCCTGAAACAAATTGAGAAATAGCAACCTAGAAAATAAGTTCTCCAAATAAGGAATATCTTATTTGTATGATGATGCAGAAACTATTTGTATTTTATGGTTTGGCGGAGAGATTTTATTTCCCTGTGTCACTGAAGTGATCAGATAAGAGGGGTTGGAATGTAATTTATAGTTTGCCTGGGTTTTTTCAAGTATTGTAGAATTTAAATTGCATGCATTACAACAATAGGACATCTTATATATAAAGCTGTGAACAAAGAAGTAAACTTGTTTTACTGGAACTGAAACTGTAGCACAGTCTGTTCATGTTCATTATTTTTGTTTTATCCTGAACAAACTCTTTAACCTTTTATTTTATCCATACCCAGCTAAATGTGGTTGCTCTTGGGCTGGCAATGGTGCCTGCCTCTCTCCATCCTGCTCAGCACTGCTTCAGCCAAACAGTGAAGGTAAACGTTGTGAGTCTTTCTCTTCCTTATGAAAATAAAACCTGGCTAACCATCGGCACGACACAAAAGACACCTCCTTCCAAAAGCTGCAGTCTTTACCATCAGTCACCGATTAAACACATTGCAGCTTCAGTGCTTCCCTGGAAAGGCTGGATTCTGGGAGCAGATCCATTTAAGCAATCAGAAAACTCGTGGGAGGTCAGTCAGGCTGTACACAGGCCTGTGGAGCTGCAAGCTCTGACCCCCAAGGAGCTATTTCAGTAAAACCTTGTCCTAGTGTAAGGTTAAGTCACATACCCGGTGATACAGAAGGGACTATCTGATAAAATATCACAGATACTGAAGTCTAGAGTAATAGCAGCACATAGGGTTTAATTCCCTTTGGTTTATTTGCTTCCACAGTCAAGTCAATTTGAGTGATTTAAGACAGTCACCAAGAGCCTAAGTCCTGTCCTGCAAAGTTGCTTTCATTATGTTTTACACACACACACACCTCGTGAGACACACAGTCCAAGGTAAACATGTTATGCCATAGTGGACTCCTCAATACTGCAAACAAGCTTGACCTTATCTCTTACCACTTCATTCTGTATATAAATTTAAGTTAGTATCTTTATTATTTTCCTCTCTTCATTTTTACCACTTTCACACTTTCCATTAAGAAACACAGAATCAAAAAATCAATAGGTTAGAAGAGACCTGGAAGATCATCAAGTCCAACTGTTAACCCAGCAGTGACAGGTCACCACTAAACCATGTCCCTCAGCACCACAGCTCCACAGCTTTGAAACCCCTGCAGGGATGGGGATTCCACCACTGCCCTGGGCAGCCTGGGCCAGGCCTTGACAACCCTTGCGGTGAAGGAATCTTTCCTAATGTCCAACCTAAACCTCCCCTAGTGCAACTTGAGGCAATTCATTGTAATTTCAAGGACTATTATCCTTTACAGATTTGAATATTCTTCCAGAATCAATTCCACCTCTAGCACTATGATCCATCTATTAGGTATTCATACTTATATGGTTCTTGAATTGTCCTTATATAAACAACAATAAAAACATTTCATGAAAACACCAGTTGCAATAGATTTTCAATAGAATTTTCTGTGGGAACACTTCAGAGTAAAATTGAAACAGATTTTCATTAAGCCTTGCAGTAATAAATAAACTATTCTAAGAGAGCAGCTCTATAAAGAGCAAACAAAAAAATCTCTTACTGAAATACAAGAAAGTTCTAGTAGCTTTTCTTCACTGATAATCTTACATGAAACATTCTTAAAATTTTCAACAAACTCTCTACCAGTTTTCAGTCCTCCACATGCTCCTACTGTAATGTCTGGTATTAGAGATATCCAGTGTCTCTGGGCTTGTTATATGCACTGCAGCAGAGAATTTGTGGTTCTCCAGTTTCAGTGCAGTGCAATTTGCTTCTAGGAAAATTCAGAGGCACTGCACTACCCCAGCCAGTTCTCTCAGCCTCTCCTCCAGACAGGGTGAGTTATGTTGCTTTCCTGAATTTTAGATACTCATTTGCAGTACTTATTACCATGATTTAATTTTCTTCTAGAGCAAAAAGAATTAGTGACACATAAGAATGCCAGTCATAACTTGGAAACCTGAGACACAAGGCAGAGGTCCTGCTTACAGACAATTGTCCCTGCTGCGTGACTCGGCCCACATCTCCTTTGCTGTTACAGACCTTGGCTACCTGTTTGTTTGCGAATGCAATACAAGCAGACTGGAAAAAAATAAAATAAAAACATCACTAAAGCCACGTGGTTTCCAAGTGACCTCTGTTAAATTGTGTCTGACAGACACCTTTGGATTTTCGCAGGTGACTATAGCTGCGTTTTTTCCCTGTAGCTGGGAATGTAGTGGGGGGACAAGAGTTCAATTCCCCAAAGAAGTATTGAGAACCTGGGGAACATTCCTTTTGTCACACACAGGACTTGGGAAGCTTCAAAATGGAGCATAAGACAAATGCACTGAGTCGATTGATGCACCACCATATACGAAGAATATTTAAGGATGATAATAATTTTAGAACAACATTTTATAAATTGAATGTGGAGATGCTGAACTGGTGGGTGCCACCTGCACAGTGAATAAATACTCAGACTGAATAAGCATCGTTGGAGCTCCAATGGGGGAAAAAAAAAAAACGTTGAAAAAAAAATATATAGGGTTTAATTTATGGCTATTTGAACAGTCACTCCTACTTCAGAGACAATAAATACAGCACTTTGATTTATACATGTATTCTATTTTTGAAACCTAACCAAACTGGTTTATTTGGTTTATTTTGACTTTCTGAAAAAGTCTAACCACAATAAAATCTATTCAGAGCAAGGTACTGCAGTTTAAAAATAACAAAGCATAAATAGCTGGTTCCTGACAAACATTTTTAGAATGTAGCCTGAATATATAATTGCTCAGCTGCAGATTTTTTTATTATACCTGATACAGAGCTCCATAAAGAGACTGATGATCTTGAAGAGCCTGAAGAGAATGAAGAGCTTGGCATGACCCCAAGCTCTGCAGAATTTTTACTGGGCAGGGCAAATTTCTAGTGTGTGGTAACTGACCTGCATTCAATACAGAGTTTCTCTAGAAGTTGTTCATTGTAGTAATGTACATTAGGATGACAGCAACATTTTGGTTTTCTATGAAGAATCATGAGTTTCGAATCAGTAGCGATTGGGTAAAATAGGAAGACGTGTGTATGTGCACTTATGTCTCTATCTGAGCATATTGTGTGTATATATATATGTGCAAAAGATAGGGAGGCAGCAGAAAAAAATTACAAACTTCCCTTTTACATTTTCATAAATCTTGTTTGTTGTGATTTATAAAAAAGCCTTTTTTTTTTTAATTATGTTTTTGATGGGGAACCTATTCTTGCTGCCCTGGTTTTGTACTGTGTACAGAAACTCTCACTTAACACTCTTTTTGATGTCACACTTGGCTTTTATCACAGGCAGATGCTAAGGGAACCCAGGGCAGTCTAGCTAGCTGCTCTCCAGTGCTGCTCTTCCCAGGTAGAGCCAAGCTTATTAGAATACAGGTGTAAGGTTATAAATCCCTGGCATCATTCAAAGGTTCGGTGTCTCTAGCAAGCAGAGAAAATAAAAGTCCATTTTAGCCATGTGCATACATTCATGTGTGAAGAGAAATGGAGCTCTCATTTACTGGGTTCTGTTATAATAAGCTGTGCAAAGTAAGGGAAAAAAAAAAAAAAGGAATTTGGCTTTCAGCACAAGCCTATTTATCCGTTGTCTTTCAAGTTGATCTCAAACGTTCAGATAAACAAAAGATAGGTGATCAAAGGCCTACATTACCTTTGGCAGTATACCCGGGGTTTAGCCAGCCTTTGATACTCTGTACCTCAGTGTCACACACAGCGAATGGTGCTTAGAAGGGCAGGACAATTAAAAACCGTGTTGTAAGCACGGAACTTCAGAAACAGAATACTAATGGAAACAGCATAACAGTGAAAGATGGTTCTTATTAAGTTGATGAAGCTTGGTTGCTGTACAAGTTCCTAACGTGCCTGTCTGAAGCGTGCTGGTATGTCGTATTTCAGAGCTAGACCAAGGCACCCGTGTGAAAATGTTGCTGGCTGCTCACGGCTCCCATCTCTGTTACTGATGTCAGCACCGTTTGTGTCCGCAGCAGAACGTGGCAGGGGATGGCCCCAGGTGAAGCTCTGTAAGGTGATGCACCAGTCTAGGGATTGTATTTTTTTTTTAAATAAATAAAATTGTGTATGTATATGGCTAATTTAGTCTCCGAGTATAAAGGTGGGCAATGGTTTTATCAGATGCCTCATGGCATTTGTTAAGCCTTTTTTATTGTTGTTACAAATTCATTTCTCTTCAACCGGCCCGTGGTAATCGGGTTGATTGTATGCATCAGGATTTGCTTATCCTTCAGTGGAAAAAAATCAATTTAATTATGTTTAAAGCTTCTGTTACAAGGTGATGTTCATTTTGGTCTTATTTTTGTAATAACTTTTTATCTTTACATTTCTTTTTGCAAGGTAATAAAACCCCAAAACAATGCTATGAGCAAAACAACTGAATTACTTGAACAGTAATTAGCAAAGACATCAGGTCAAAGGAATGCAAACATACAAGTCTATTGCTGTGCCTCGCTGCAAAACTCTCGTGTGCTGCGTTAGTAGATTTGTTAAATCTTTCAGCAATTGCAGAGAAATGAGTATCGACATGTCTGGTTGTACCTGAGTATTTTTAATGCTTTCAAGATGTATATCTAACACTCAGATGTATTTGGATTAATTTATTCAGACATTCCTTAACTTCAAGCTTATTTCTGGTGGAGACAGAAGCTTTCGATTAGCAACAAATTATGTAAGCCTTTATTCTGCGTTTCACCTCAACAGAACAGTGACATAAGAACTTTGGTAGCTGCTAAAACATCATTGCTGAGACAGCAGTTTTATTTGATAGTAAGGCCAAATGAAAAAAAGCAAAATCTTTTCTGGGGACTAAAGTCCTGTACTCATTGCTAACATCTTTGTGAGTTAGAGTGACCTGCTGCTATGTTCACACACTAACTTTGAGACAGGAAATACAAAAAAAAAAAAGGTATTTTTTCCCCCTAACGCCTACAAAGTTGAATGTAAGGAAAGGAATAGCAAATTCTTGTTGCCAGTATCCAATAAATGTTTGCTTGTAATTCCAACTTGGGATTCGATGACTTGAACAATCCGCTATTTTAATTCTTTTATAGATGCCACACTATTATCTTAATTCCAGATGTAGTATTATTGCCAGCATTATAGGGTCAGTGGTGCTTTATGATGGCTCTGTAACTGAAGTAAAGTTAAGCCTTTCCTGAGGCAGGTAGGGTAAAATCCAAAAGTGTTATTGCTATCAGAAGAGGACCAGTTGCTGAGATATCTCCCCAGGACATGCTGGACAGATATCCCTCTTTTAAGAGTGTCCTTTGAAAATAAACTATGGTGGATTTTTTCCCTCCTCTTGTGCAGGTGAATAACATACAGTATGACCAAAGGCAGTGGATGCTGGTGCACACTGTCTTCAGAAGCTCTGACCTAGCACTTTCTGGGTAAATTATCTGGCTTGTTGCAGCTTTCAGGATCACAGACCTCAGAATCAGCTCTTTCAACTAAATAGCTGGGTGAAAAATTCAGCACGGAGCAACAAAGTTATTTCCCCCAGTAATAGATTTTCATTTATCAAGTTTTCAAGTAGGGTCATGCTCTTAGCTGACAAGAATGCAAGCAAAATTATTTGCCTTTTTTTTTGTTTTATCTCTCCTAGGCTTCATTTGGCATTTGATAACATACAGTCAACTATTCTTAAATATGTATTGGTGATTACAGACACAGTTTTGTTCAAAATAAATATTGCATATTTTGATAAGTTTCCATAATATTTGAAATACAGAATACCTTATATACATTATTATAAATTTAATATTATAAATTAATATTTCACACCTGCTTTGTTTATCTCTAGGAGAGTTCGGGATATTTTCATTGAAAATGGAGACCTAACCTCAGATTTTCAGCACTAGCATAGTAAAGCATATTACTGAGATTATTGACTTTTATAACTTTACTGCACTTAACCCTTTACCTTCTGCAATTGTGCTTTCCTACCCATGTTTGTATAGCTCAGAGAGATGTAAGATGGCAGATTTAACACTGAATTTTGAAATGGGGGATTAAACAAAAACCAACAAAAAAACACCTGAACAAACCACACAAAACAAAAACAAAACAAAAACAATCATCCAAACCAAAACAACAAAAACCAACAACAAACAAACAAGCAAACAGACACACCCAAAAGCAAACCAAACACAGCCTTTGGAAATATAAAGATTAAAAGAAAATAACCAGTATCAGAGGACAGGATTTAATAAATTTTTGTAAACTCTCTACTAATAAATTGACTATAAGAATGAGAAATCTTCTCTTCCAGGTGCACCTGGCATTCCATTTTGCTCCCGGATTCTCTCCAAGGTGGGCCATTACTTGTGAATGCACAAATGTGTCATGAGCTATGCCAAGCCTTAGTGCAATTATATTTTCATTTGAACACACCTTAGAGCAGTCTAGAGAATTTAACCATTATTGACACAAACTTTAGCATCGTGCACCACCATAAGTGTAGCAATTTGTCCTTGCAATATTCCAAGTGGTGAAATCTGGTATTCCAATATATCCCAGCTCCTCCAGTATCTGGAGGGGACTAGTGAGTGTTAACATAGCAAACTCTTGAGTTAAAGACTTTGAGTTATTCTACATGTGTGTTAGCCAGTATTTTGCATTTAAACCATAGGATGTAAGAAGCTTCCATCTGTCAAGAGGACTGATGGCAGCTAGTTTGTACATTTGAAAAGCACAATGAAATCTCACATCTAAGTGACTGAAAGACAAACGAGGCCTATTCCAGAAGAATTTCCATTCCTGTAGCAATCCTAAGAAGCCTTTGAGTGTGTTCTCAGTTTGATCTGCAGTTGTATTTGACACAATACAGTTCATATAAAATTATAGATCATAGATTTATTTAGTTTAATACAGGCCATGTAATTCACTTGAGTAACTTAAACACGGGGAAAATCCTCATTGCTCTTAGGGATAGGAAGTAGACTCAGGCAATTAAAAGTCTTCTGGTTACTTTTCCTGGTAGCTTTTTGTTGCTTGTTTTTGTAGGAAGCTAAGAATTCTCCAAGGAAAGCTCTGAGATGGTTGTGTTGCTTTGTGAGTAATGGAAAGAATTTACAACAAAATATGCTACTGCTGTGTAGCAATATGGCACAATAAATAACAAAATAGTCAAGAAGTAAGGATTGCTAAGGCTGCCTTTATATAAAATAGCTTTTCCTGCAGGAAAGGGGAACTGCTGTAGAACAACGTGTATGAAACACTTGAAGTGATGCTTGCCAAGGAAGCCTGCCTTGGAATTTGGCAAAAAGCCAATATGTTCTAATTACCTTTACTTTGCACTTCAAGTTCTTGGTAAGAAAGCATTACTTGGAAGTAGCTTGTACTGTAGAACTTGATAATCCTGAGCAAATTCAATTGTTCTGCTGGCCCAGAAACCTAAGCTGTCTTTCATAAAAAACACCATACTGAAAATGGTTTATAAAATAAGACTTGACTAGGATATAAAATGCTAGGTAGCCAAAGTTGAGCAGTATTATAATTAATAATTTCTGTAGGTTATTTTTAATAACAATTATTATTAAAATAGGTAGTTTTCACACTGGATGCTGCATTCCTCATTCAAGGAAAAGAAATTATACCAGTTTCAAGATCACTTATCATAGAAGGGGAGAATATAGAATTATTCTTTCACAATACCTTAATGCAGTAGAAAGATTTCAAAGCAATAAACCATATAAATACATTTCTTACCAAAAATATTTTGAATAAGGCATAACACCCTTGTTCTTCATTAGCCTTTAAGAACAAATGAGTGTCATTATGGACATCAGCATGGCATGCTGAAGCTTCTGCTGATGTGCTATACAGTGGCTCTCAGCTTCATCTTCAAACAGTCTAAACTGCTTTATTTTTATGCTTCACCTGAACTTGTTATTCTGATTTCCCATCGATATTATACAAGTAAACAAAGAGCAAAAAGGCCGCTGTTATCAGGCAGCCTTCATCGCCATCTGCCTTCCTGCATTTCTCTCTGCCCCCGCCTTCGCCGCTGCCATCGGTGCCAACGCGGTTGCATCACCTGCACTGCACTAGGTGTGTGCCACCCAGAGAGCTTTCCCACTGAGAATGCTGACTGCATTCCTCCAGCCATCGTTAAGAGCTTGCAGAAGGCTTTTCCATTCATAGAAGTGGTGGAATTGGGCTTAAAAAGTGTTGCAAGTTATTCTTACAAGAATTAGACACCATCAGACAGAATGAATTGAGTCAGTCTTCGTATTTCATTAGAGAACTTTTCATTTTTTGCCCTGATTTCCTGATACAAGTGCTCACTTCCAGCACAAGCAGTTTGAGTACTGACCTGCAGAACAATCACAGATGTTGTGTTCGAAGCAAGCCAGGGGTTTCATAAAGCAGTCAAGCAGTCAGTGCAGGGGTTTTGGCCAGGGTTAAAGGTTGACACTGCATTGGAGCATTTGGGCTGCATTCCCCACTGTCCCATGGAGAAAAGCTGGGGACTTGGTTAAATTCTCTATCCCTGAGGTTTCTCCTCTGTAAGGCAAAGGTAGGAGCACCACTGTGCTCTAGGGCTTCAGAGCCATTCCACAGCCCATGTAGCACAGTCTAATTATAGACCACTGCCAGAGGGACAGACCCATGTTCCCCTTCCAGCCCCAGCCACACATTCCTGTCCCTCCTCCCACACTGGCTTGAGCAGTCACAACACTGCATGGTGAGTCAGATTTTTTATGTTTTCATGACTAATCTCACAATCCCAGCTTCTCTTGATTGACGACGGGGAAGGAGCAGCAAGGCCCAGCTGGTGCCTGAGGTGTTCAGGGGCTGGAATCTCCCCGTTTGGCAGCAGCCCACAGACACAGTCCCTGGGTTTGGGAAACTGCAGCCTGAGCAGATCAGAACTCCATGACCCCAGACAGAGCATCATTTAGGCAAAGTATCTCTCAAAGGCTGGATCTTCTTACTCATCTGTTTAGCACACTGACATAAGTAGCAATATTATTCTATGCCATCAGAGCTGAAGTTGCTAAATTGGGACTTTTTAGTCTGTTGTTCATAAAATCCACATACGTTAGAATTAATTTACCTTTTCTACTATAGGTATTGTCTGGTTTGGAAAAAGCCTGTATGACTACTTGAAAAGATTATAAAAAACAATAGGTGTAAACAGGTAGGCAAGAAACTTTACAGATAAACACCTTTTCAAGGTACTCAAGACTAACACTGAAAAAGCACAGTATCAGATTATGAAACAGTAGACTAAATCTTATGCAAGTGAATGCAAAGCAACAGTCTAGGAATAAACAGCCTACACCATGGAATCATACAATCAATCATTATGGTTGGAAGAGAGCTGTAAGATCATTGAGTCCAACCATTAACCCCGAACTGCCAGGTCACCACTAAACCATGTCTCCCAGCACCACATCTACACAATTTTGAAATCCCTCCAGGGATGAGGAATCCACCACTGGCCTGGGCAGCCTGGGCCAGGCCTTAGCAACCCCTCCAGTGAATAAGTTGTTCCTTGTGTCCAACCTAAACCTCCCCTAGCACAACTTCAGTCCAGTTCCTCTTGTCCTATTGCTTGTTCCTTGGGACAAGAGACCAACCCCACCTGGCTCCAACCTCCTTTAAGGGAATTGTTGAAAGTGAGAAGGTCTCCCCTCAGCCTCCTTTTCTCCAGGCAGAACAACCCCATGTCCCTCAGCTGCTCCTCACCAGACTTGTCCTCTAGACCCTTCCCCAGCTTTGTTGCCCTTCTCTGGATGTACTCCAGCACCTCAGTGTGAGGGGCCAGAAACTGAACCCAGAATTTGAGGTGCAATAGTACACAGAAAAGGGTTTTCATTTCGCTGTTGGTAACCAGATAGAAAGATGCAGGATTTACTGTGAATAGCTTCCTTAAAATGCCAGGTCAGTCCTTGGCAATGGTTAATAGAAGAAGCAATGTTAGGAATTTGGGATGAGAGCTGAGAACAAAACAGAAGAGAGTACTTATTGAATTGTATAAATCAAGGATGTACCCACATTTTGAACTCAGCACACAGGTCTGCTCCTGTGCCAGAAAATTTGTTTAACGAAATTAAGAGGAACAGAAAAGAGCAATAGGGATTTTTAGAGATATAAACCAACTTCTACATGATAAGCAACTAACTAGATTAGGACTCTTCATCTGGGAAAATAAATGGGAGACAAAGAAAAATGAATTTATTTTCATACAACAAGTACCTCACATACCAATATAGTCATCCCATGGGTACTGAAAAGATAGATTTAAGAATTAGGCACACTCAGAAGGTAGGTGCTCTGGTGTGGGTATTTCCTATCCCAGGCTCTCACAGCTCTTGACACACCACAATGAATCCAGGGATAAATGATTAGGAATCACAGAATCGTCTAGGTGGGAAAAGACCTTTAAGATCATTGAGTCCAACCATTAACCTTACTCTACCAAGTCCGCCACTAAGCCATATCCCCAAGCACCACATCTATATGGCTTTTAAACATATCCAGGGATGGTGACTGAACCACCTCCCTGGGCAGCTTGTTCCAATGCCTGACAACCCTTTCAGTGAAAACATTTTTCCTAATGTCCAGTTTAAACATCCCCTGGTACAGCTTGAGGCCATTCCCTCTGTTCTCTCACTAGTTACTTGTGAGAAGAGACCAGCACCTACTTCTCTACAATGTCCTTTCAGGTAGTTTTAGGGAGCAATAAGGTCTCCCCTCAGCCTCCTCTTCTTCAGACTAAATAGCCGCAGTTCCCTTGGCCTCTCCTCACAGGACTTGTTCTCCAGGCCCCTCATCAGCTTAGTTGCCCTTCTCTGGATCTGCTCCAGCACCTTGATGTCTTTCTTGTATTGAGGTGTCCAAAACTGAACACAGCACTTGAGGTGCAGCCTCACCAATGCTGAGTACAGAGAAGAGTGTTGTAAATAAAAAAGTGTTTTACTCCTACATCAACCTCCTGTGTTATAGTAATTAATTTAAGGTTTTCCTGATTTAGATGTGGATTTGCTATTTCTGTGCATTTGAAAGTCTTTTATAGTTTTATGCTTCCTGTAAGTTGTCTTTTGGGGTTCATATTCACCTTACTATAATTTTATATTTTAAATACCAGAACCAAGGACCAGGCTGCCCAGGGAGTTGGTGGAGTCCCCATCTTAAGAGGGATTTAAAATACATGTAGATAAGGTGCTGAGGGACATGGTTTAGTTGTGATCTGGCAGTGCTGGGTTAGTGGTTGGACTTGATGATCTTAGAGGTCTCTTCCAACAAAAATGATTCTGTGATTCTGTGTCAAGTTTCTAGAACAGCACCTTTAAACTCTAAACCACCTGCCAGCACTTTATCCTTTTAGCTATTACTTCAACATGAAAATAAGAGGTTCATTTGCCTAAGGGCACATGGTGAATTAATGAGGGAGATGGGAAACAAAATTTAAGCACAAAGAGGCTGGCAATTGGTCATTTCGATATCCAACTTGCCCCATCATTCTTTTTGTATAACAACAATCTCCACTTCTTGGCAACAGTTTCACTACACTGCCGAACACAGCTATGTGACACATGCCAGAGTTGAACAATATTGAAATGTCCTTACTCACTGTGATTTCAGTTTTGTCTTATCTCACCACAGATACAGTTACAGCAGAACACGTGCCCTAGTGACAGTGCAAAGGGAGAGCTTTAGAACCAACGTATAGAGCAGGTCCTTGCCATTCATCTAATGGGACTGCTTACAATTTGGACACCAGACTTAGAGACATCTCTGCACCAAATTCCTGGATTTCAACTGACATGCATCTCTGAAATACTAAAATACAGATCTTATTGGTTTACTACAGGTATCAAGTACATGAGTCTGACAATAGAATTACACAGCAAACTCACACCCAAAAGGTGTATATACAGTTTTTTAGAAATGAATTTCTACTTCTACAAAATGCAGTCAAAAATATTCTCACAATTTGTCCCTTTAAATTGACAGCATCTCAGTTAAATAATTTCAAGACATTTTCATCTCCTTCCTATTTCTGATCTGGGATTAGTTTCCACCCTGAATGGCTGGTTGATTACTTTCCCTTAGTCCAATTACTGAAAAAACGAAATGGACAGATTTTCTGTCCCCAAAATGTGCCTAAAGCACAGGATTCTGACTAAACCCAGTCTGACCATGAAGTATAAGCAATCTATCTTTGATATACATTACTTAGCATTTAAATAGCGTGCATCTCCTAGTTTGAAAAGGATTTAGGACACCAGATTTAGATCCAGATCCTTTCTTTGAATGTGCCATAGTTTGGAATCCTGATCTGCTAATCCACAACTGATCAGGCTTTTAAGAAAAATGATGTCTCAGATTTAGCAACACTCTTGTTCCTTCACAAAAATCTGGAGAGTGCAGCTTTTGCCTTGTTTGAAATTTTTTTTCATTAAGTAGGATAAACATATGGTTGTTTTTCCAACACCCAGAATTTCGAGGAGAAAAGCAGCGATATGACATAAAAATACTTAGAAAAGGGTTTGCAACAAAACAAAAATACCCTCTGGTTTAATTTCAAGGGTTAAAAAGCTGTTCTGTATTTACAAAAACTTTGCAAATAACCTGAAAATCCTTGACAGGTAGATCCTAAAGAAATAGCTGGGGTGTTAACTTCTGGAATATAGATACACAGAGCACTTAAAAAGATGATGGTCTCAGAGTTAGTGTTTCTACGTAGCACTTTTCTTGGCAACACAATGCACCATTTAACTGTGCAACATGTTTTTAAAAAGAAAGTCTAAAGCACACAGGCTTGTCATCCCAGATTGGTCACAACAACAAAACAAAACAAAAAGACAAAAAGGGGGAGAGAAGGAGAAAAAGAAATAATATTTTCCCATGCAAGTGTTCTGGAATGTATAGCAGATTCCACCCAACCCAGTAAATGGACAGTTTACAGAAAGTCAGGCTCAAAAGAGAAGTAAAACGAGGAACTCTGCAGTCAAAAAAAAAACAACCCAGAAGTTCACTATCTAAATAAATGTTCAGTGTTAAAATTTATCATCCTGATTCTAGGAACTGAAGTGACATGACCACAGGCTACAAAAATAGCCACAGAAGGAGTCACATGGAGTGATGTAATGTGAACATGGAATAAATCCTTGCTTTTTTAAAACTGAAAAAAAATTGTATATTCAGTGAAACTCTAGGAAAAACACAAACCAACAACAGGGTTAGCCCCAGTACACTGGATCAGGTCAAGGGTAGCTGTCATCTGTTTGCATTTGATGCTTAAATCAGTAGACCATGGTAGAAAAATCTTGGACTAACCTCAGCATAACACTGCAAATGGGTAAGAACTTCATCTCTGGAAGAGTTACTTTGCATTAAATGTATCATCGTATAGCCATTTAATTTCTTCTGCTCAAGGACAGAACTAGGTAAGGGGGTATTAAGTAACTCCATTACAAGGTTCTGTCCCTATCAAGTTGGTTCATGACTTCTCAAATATGAAGGATTTTAGGTCTGTTGTTTTTCTAACACCTCTTCTTGTAAATGAAGGCACTCAGGAAATGAGAGATGTGCAGAGGGCAGTGAACTGCACTGTTCTACCAGCCTGCACTCCCACTCCTACAGTATAGGCTCCAGGGTAAGGTTTTCCACAGTCTAAAGTATTTTGAAGAGACCTTATTAAAAATCTAATCCTAAGGAATTTAATTTCTAAGGAAGAAATTCCATTAGAATATATTGGAAAACACATAGCACAGTGCCAAGCTGTGAATGCTGAAAGAAAATGAATAGCTGTATTCAGTGTACTAACACACCACTGCAAGCACAGGGTGTCATTCCATAGGTCCTGGTGCATGAGATCATGGCCCAGTGGCTGGATATTTCAAACCACGAGATGAGCATTGCTCCTTCCAGCATGGAATATGTCCAGGAAAAAAAAAAAAAAGGTTTTCAATCTCCTTTAAAAAACCAAAGCAAAACCAACCCAAGCCAAATGGTGGCCCTGCTCTGAGCTGCACATGACTTGTCAGGTTCACCTTTTAGAATTGGTCTTGAATTTAAATTAGCCCATAAATAGATTCTGTGTTACCTTCTCTTTCATCATAATACCATTGAGGAGCTCAGCAACTGAACTTTGGAGCCCATCCTAGCTCCTGATTGTTGAAGTTGCTCTTATTGTCCAGCTCCATCACTTCCAGTTTTCTTTCATTCTAGAGTAGTTGGATATTCAAGTGTGATGTCTCATGCTATTTAATTCTCTTCATTGTGCTAGGTGTTAATAAGGAAATAATGTGGTTTTAAGGTAAAATGCACAATAAAAATATACACAACGATATTATAGCAAATTTTAGTATCATGAGCAACCACAGAGGCATTGGATTTAAAGTAGCAAAAGGCTCAGATTGTGGCTCTACCAGAAACTACTTAGTCAAGTCACTTAGGTGAGTAATTGAAATACACTTAAGCAGATATTAAATGCTTTACTGGCTCTGAGACTTAAATACAAGAGAGAGATTTTCAAGAATGCCAAAATTAGTGAAAGTGCATCAGTTGGGGAAAATTGTGAAGTATCAAGGCAGCAACAGGTAACGTCCATTGTTGGCCACACTTGTGGCTTCAAAAGCATCACATCAAAACTGTGAGATTACAGTAAAATTAAAAATAAATAAATAAACATTCCCATTTAAGGATTAGATCTCTTCTCTGGGGAGGATTGTTTGTTTCTACTCCCTCAGCTATTTCCAAATATAAGGGGAAAGCATACGTCATATTACCACCATTCTCAAGTTGACTTCACTTTGAATCCAAGGGCTCTTTCAACAGCCCCACATTTCAGTCTTCTCTCTAACAGGGTTAGTTCTGCTCCCTGTCTTGGCCTTACTGCTGCTGCAGCTTCTCAGGGGACAGAAAGGAGGAAAGCAGCATTTCACAGAATCCCAGTGTGGTGGGCTGGAAGGGACCTCTGGGGATCAGCTCATCCAAAGCCCCTGCTCCAGCAGGGTCACCCAGAACAGAGTGGCCAGGATCACATCGTCTGGGTGGGTTTGGAATCTCTCCAGAGAAGGAGACTCCACAACCTCTCTGGGCAGTTTCAGAAGAGTTCTGGCCTGTGGAGGGCTGAAATCCACAGTAAGGCTGAAGCTTCTTGTATCCTCACAAGACTGAAACCAGTCCTCATCAGAATCACATGATTCGAGGTAGTCACAGGACTTGGTAACACAGAACTAGAAAGATGCTGGGAGTTTTACACGTCTGTGTACTTTGGCTATGTCTAAGGGGCTCTCAAAGAGCCACCTCCGGACTAGATATAAGCATAGCACCCCTGAGCACCCACACGTACCTAGTGCTGTGCTGCAGGCTGCCAACCCACTGCATGTTCACCACAACAGGCTCCAGCTGTGCCCAAAGCAGCACCAAGCATGGGAACCCTCAGAAAGCAGGCCACACTGCAAAGGCAATCTCAGAGGTTGTCTCTGTGAGACATTAGAGATGGTTTTAGTCTCCACTTTTTAATCTTGCTCTTTGTTCTTACTTTACACTTCCACATCTCAGTAAGGAAGGATGAAGCAAGGATAAGCTAAACGTCACAGGACTCCTGGGTATTACTGTGATGAAGACTCAGTTACAGTATTTTGGAACATATTTGGAAAATGTGTTGTTCAATAATGGTCCATAGCCTCCTGACACCTCAATTTTCCATCCCTGAAATGGAAACAGACATGCTTGCCTTGTTCTTTCAACTGTTCATGAGGCATCTACATTGGTTATATGAGGGACATACTCATGCATAAGCCAGAATTCCTGCTAGCATTGGACATAACTGTAATATTCACAAGAGAAATATCTCTAATGCTTACTAACGTTGGAAAGTTACAAAAAAAACAAAACCAAAAAAACCCCAAACCAACAACCAAAACCAACAAACTGTATTAATGAAGAGTGAGACATTGGTAAAAAACAGAAAGTCCCTTTAACAATTTGAACAGGAAGAACCATAGATCCATAGAATGGTTTGGGTTGGAAGAGATCTTAAAGATCATACAATTCCATCCCTCCTGCCCTGCACATGGACACCTTCCACTAGATCAGGTTGCTCAAAGCCCTATCCAACCTGGTCTTGAACACATCTAGCAATGGAGCATCCACAGCTACCCTAGGCAGCCAGTTCCAGTGTCTCACCACCCTCACAGTGAAGAATTTCCTTCTTATTTCCAATCTAAATCTCCCCTCTTCTAGTTTCAAACCACTACCCCTCGTCCTATCACTACAGGCCTTTGTAAAAAGTCGCTCCCCAGCTTTCTTGTAGGCCCCCTTCAGATACTGGAAGGCCACAATGAGGTCTCCCTGGAGCCTTCTCTTCTTCAGGCTGAACAATCCCAGCTCCCTCAGCCTGTGCTTGTAGGAGAGGTGCTCCAGCCCTCTGATCATCTTGTGGCCTCCTCTGGACCCACTCCAACAGCTCTATGACCTTCTTGTGTTGGGGGCTTCAGAGCTGGATGCGGTACTCCAGGGAGGTCTCACCTGAGCAGAGCAGAGGGGAAGAATCCCCTCCCTCAGCCTGCTGCCCATGCTGGTGGGGATGCAGCCCATGGTACAGTTGGGGCTTTCTGAGCTGCATTCACACATTGCTGGCTCGTATCAAGCTTTTTATCAACCAGTATGCCCAAGTCTTTCTCTTTAGGACTGCTCCCAATAAAGGAGGATTAAAGAAGGATTAAAGAGCATAGTGGAATAGAAAACAGAACTATTTACTGCATAACAGACCTATTTACTGAATAAAATTCTGCTTCTAGTGGATGAGAGACAAAGTGTGCTGTGGAAGTCAGGGAGGAGTAAAATTCTCTGACGTTCCTGGGCCAAGCAGACGCAGGTGTTCATGCACAGTAAACTTCACACCTGTATAAGAAAGTCCCACCTGCAAATAACATGATCCTTGCGTATGTAAGGCATCTGCCTTCCATCTTTGCTACAGGCCATGGGGGAATGAAGAGGCAAAAAGACTCAGTAACTAGCAGAGAACTCATCATAGAAAGACATGCTCTCCAAAAGCATATACAGACAGATCATTTTCCACTAAGAAAAACTGGTTCTGATTTAAGTTTTGTGGCTTTTGAGTTGTTTGGGTTTGGTTTTTTTTCATTCTTACCACTCATAGCATTTGTACATTTGTTCCAGAGATGTGTAAAATCTCATATGCCTACCTAGGCAAAGTTTCACTAGCATGCTTGCAGCATAAACAGTCTGGTTTTGCTGTTCAAAACATAAACAGAATCAAAATTAAGGGCTGCTCATACTGAGCTGACATCACAGTATTATGAACACTGCACTTTTCTGGCTAGCAGCACTGTTTTCCCCATGGCCCGTAAAAGAAGAAAACGAACACTCAGCTCATGTTGCAGTAGTTAAAAAGATCCTCAGTTGCCCCTTGGACATGGTTTTATAGAGGCTATTTGGTCCAAAATTTTAAGTGTCTGAGAAGTAGCAGATACAAATGCAGCCGAAATCAGCAAGTTCCCTAATGAGTAAAGGTGGTGACCCCTTTGTTTCCAAGCTGTCCTGTGACATGCAGTTTTCTCTTACCTTGACTCATCTAATCTCTAATAAGGAGGGCAATTAAACACTGCAGGAGTTATGGAGAATAGCATTACTGGGAGCCTTTATTATCAGGCAGTTTCAAAAGCCTGAGAACAGATGAACACTCCCCATGCAAAGTTTAAAATGAAAGGTTACATGGCAACAACTTAACTTGAATTCTCTGGCCACATACCAATTTTTGTTTGCATTAAGCTCTGATCTCCTGAAGCCAGTTGTGTAACAACACCGCAGTGTTTCATCCTGCAAAAGGAAATACTTCTACATATCATTCGTGATATGGCTCCTCCATGATACAGTCTTGGCTTGAGGAACAAGCCTGACAAATTTCTTTGAACTTTGACAGTACAGTGTTGTTAATTCTCATGATTCTGCCAAGAGTAGAATGATTCTGTCCTGTGAGCCCAACAGGCTTTTAGAAATCCAGCAGCTTCATCTCTCACATCATTTTCAGTCCTGTCTCTGGAAACCTCCTTTGATTGTCTGCTACTCCTGTGGGGTAGAGCATCTATGCCATTGCCTCACGAGGCAGATGGACCTGTTTTTCTCTCCTCCAGTAGCAAATATGAGTTCTTTCAGCTGAGGTTAAATGGGAAGCAGAATCATTTAAAAAGCCCTCATAGGTAGAGAAGCAGCAGAAAGTGTTCAGAAGTCCAGGCCAGCTCTCATCCCTTCTCTCCACCATTCCTGCAAACAATGGGTCAGCTAGGCTTTGCTCTCCTTCTCAGCATGAAGGTGGGCTGAAGAACACTTGGGGTTTCCTCCATTTGACTGGAGGACTCCAGTCTAGAAGCCATCTCCAGGCTGTATAAAATCAAGTGCACACCACAACCCACAAGGACCAGAAAGGTAAATAAGGGCAACATGAAATTAAGTGCATCAAACCCATGGTTATGTGAAAGCTGGCTACCCTAGACATTGATGAGGGATGTTCTCAATCAGGTGGATCACTAACTGAAGTAAGCAGATAGGATAGAATCATAGAATGGTTTGGTTTGGAAGTGACCTTAAAGATCATACAGTTCCAAACCCCCTGCCTTGGGCATGGACACCTGCCACTAAACCAGGTTGCTCAAAGCCTTGTCCAACCTGGTCTTGAGCACATCCAGTGATGGAGCATCCATAGCTTCCCTGGGCAACCTGTGCCAGTGTCTCACCACTCTCAGAGTGAAGAACTTCTTCCTAATTTCTCGTCTAAATCTAGAAAGAAGTTCTTCACTATGGTGAAGATCATGATGGAACAGAATGTGAGGTGTTACCGGAAACCTTTATTATCAGGCAGTTTCAAAACTTCCTGTACACCAAAGGCAAACTGCATTCTGTACATTTAGGAGAACTGGCAACATCACAGACTCCAGTTCAGAGTGCTCAGGATAATCAAATAAATAGATATATACACAGAGACACACACTCTAAATGCATTTCTCGGCTTGCCTTGTTGCTGTTGTGGAAGTTTTCTTCCCCGGGCTATTTTGGGATCCAGGCTGTGCTTTTTTGAGGTTAATTCTGCAGTACCAGAACTAAACTTATAGCCAAAGATATTTTCCAGCTATTCCACACTGAGAGCCTATGCACAGTTATGATAAGGAGTGATGGCTGAAGATTAAGTAATCAAAATACAGAAAGTGCCATGAAGTCATAGACGTAGAACTTGGTCATTAAGATATAGGAAAAGGATTCAGGAAACAAGATACATGTCAGGTTTGGTTTTTCTTCATTCTCCACCCCCACCCCACCCCCACCAAAAAAAACAAGCAAAAAAAAAAAAAGAGAGAAAGGTTTAATTTCTCATTTTTAGTGATGTCTCCAAGACTAGACTGTCAGGGGAAAAGAGAAAATTAATTATCATCCATGTGTTTTACCTCCACAAAGCATACAAGAGAGGGAGGAATCTGCTTTTTGAGCTTGTACTTAGTGTGTAAGGGGATGGTGCTGGGGGAGAAAAAGCTAGCTGAAAACTCTTGACAAATGAGGACTGCTGTGGTGCTGTCCTCAAAGGACTCAAGAAGGCTTTTAAGAAATTTGTTTTACTACTTTTATCTGAAGGTGGAATCAGGCTCCTTTAAGCTGCAACGATTACACCTTTCCTGTGTCCTAGCCTGAGTCCCATAACAGTGCAAATCTATTTGGAACTTGCAAATCAGTTCTTTCTGGATTAGAAGTGACTTAATCACAGTGTGGAAGCCTTTTTGGAAGAGCTTCCTAGGAAGTTATAGAGGATAAAGCCAAGACCATTTTTGAAGCTTGTCAATAATTAACTAAACAAACATTAGGGGTAAAGTCCCTTATCTATGTGCAAGGTCCTCAGCTTCTGCTGTAACCAAGCTGGACATAGAAACCCAGCTCTTGGGGGCTGGTTTCCAGTAGGTCTTTCAGTCTCTCCTGATGAAACTGGTTTACTTTGTATAAACATAGATGAATAGGAGCAAAATCATGGAACTGATTTTGTCCCAAGGAATTAGCCTACATTATTTGATCCTTTAGAATGAAGGGATGTCTCATCTAAACCAGAAACTTTGTCTTGGAACACAGAAACAAAAAAAAAGTTGACAAAAGCTTCACCAAAATAAATTAATTTCCATGCAAAACTTTTGGCTTTGAATCTCATTTTCCAATCAAAAAAGCATTTTTTAGAAAGATTCTTGATGAGTTCTCTTTCTGAAAAGATACATTTTGAGTAATGACTGTGTAGGATGAGGAAGTATTTGAAAATCATGAGACTCATCAGTGTCATCCAACAGATGCATTTTTGCATAAGTAATTGAAAGAAAACTACACAAGCATTCTCTGCTGGTTTGCAGTTATTTTCAGGGTATCGCAAGTAATCAAACACTGCCTCTGAAAGCAGCTGCAATTTAGAGATGACTAATCTTTGCATATGAATAGATTCTGATCCGTGAACAACTAATTTCTGCTTCTTCTGAAGGAGATTAAACATCTTTTGCTTCCTGTTAGAAAGCAGTTACAGCTCATGTGGACAATTCCATATTGAACACTACAATTGAATTGGAAGCTGTATTTTGTTTTTCACTTCTTAGGTTGCTTTTGCTTTTACCAAACAAATTACCCTGAAGCAGGATCCTAAGGCCCACCAAGTGATAATTTATTGGACACTAAGCAGTAAAATCATGAACACAAGAGAATCTGGATGTTTTGAATTATCTCTGTGCTTATTCCAAATCAGATAGAAAATAAGTCTTCTTTTAATTTGAGTACTTACATTGCAAGAGAAGATGTGATCACAATATCTCCATGCCAAGTTTAGTATAGAACAGGTTAACAGAAATTAGAACAGGTAAAAATAACAGTTAATACAGATGTCAACCTAGAAAGCAACTTTAACATATACATATTTCCTGGGGGCTATTATAAGTTTATTATTTATATAATAAATAAAAACTATATTTATTCTCAAGATTACTCCAGTCAATTTAATGTTATTACACATCTGAAGATGAATAAAAAACCAGACACGCCTACCTGTCCTCTAACACAACCTTCTACAGCCTCTATAGGTAACTCAAGTGCAACATCTGAAGAGGTCCGATGTTTGTAATATAGGAACTGTTCAAGAATTAGCTGCTAACAGAATTTAGTGGCTATTTCAGTCTCTGGCCATAGTTACTAGCACTCAGATTTCTGAAACACTATTTTCTTGAATAGGCTCTGGTCACCATTTGCACAAAAGTTTCTGGAAACAAGACAAACACTACTGTAAATACCAAGCTTGTCAATAATTTTCCCCTCCCTAGTTGAAGACTGACTTCAATATTCCATGGCTTATTCCTACAGTCCAGCAGAGGGACCACAAAAGCTCTGTCAACACAGCCAGGATGGCTTTGTTTCCCCTCTGGCCTTATGAAAAAACAGTACAATGTGGATGTAAAAACTACCAATATTGGATTAAGATTCCCACAACTGTGTTGAAAAGAGCTGTGAAATGCTGCATTTTGCCTGTTGACTAAGAAAAATAATTTTAATTTGCTAGTAGCTGGAGACACTTAAGCAATGAGATCGTATCTTTTTATAATCTCAGAATTTAGTGTGTAATTGAAATTAGGAAAGAACTGTCTTTTGAAGACAAAACATCTCTGTTGAGTGTGCATTGACTGACATTTGGAGATACAGGGTACAGAAAGGTGGGACTTGGTGCAGTTGGTCTTAATCAAAGGTGCAGGGTGCAATAGCATAAGAAGTGACATTTTTCATATAAATTGATAATAATATAAAAGCACAGTGGGTGTGGAAAACAGGAAGAGAGACAAACACTGGATAAGAAATGTTACTGTGAAGGCTGCACTGGTAATTTAAGCACAAAGCATTAACTTCACCCAGCTCTATATAAAGAATGATGGTCCCGAGTCCATGGCTCATCTCTGGTGTCTTTGTTCATAAATAAACACTTCAGTCAGTAACTACTTTCACTAGATGATCCTGATCAAAACAGGAGTGCTTATGATGTACCACAGCATCTAATAGACTTCAGAAAAGTTCTATGACAACCAATTTTTAATCTGGATAATTACAGAAACAATATTGCTGAAATTTCTGATGAAGACCTAAATGTGTAAAACTTGGCTCTGGCTTATGTAGCAGTTCTTCATCATTAGCTTGCACTCAAGAATTGGAGTAATACTTCAGTGAAATAAATTTTCCACAAGCCCTTGCTAGCAAATAAACTCGGAATATACATGGCATATGCTCACAGGAGTTAGAAATTCACAGATTCATTATCTCTTTAAACAATATTATTAGTTAAATTAATATTAATTGCTGGCATATTCCTGAAGGAACTGAGGCTGCCATGACATTCCTTCAGCAACATATCTGGGAGGAGAACCTGGGTCAAAGGAGGAACCAGAAGAAGGTAGGCAAACATTTATTTTCGGGTTTAAGACTTTGAGGGAAGGACAATGAGCTTTTGGTGATATGCAAAGGAATCCAAATGCAAAGTTGGCAAAAGAAACCAGATTTGGAAAGGTGCTGGGAAACGCTTGGTGGGAGGCACTCACTCACAAGGTTGGAGCAAGCAGTTAAACCTGGGAAGCTGTCAGGGAGAATGAGGTGGGTGCGTTAAGTGGGATCATGTTTGGGGCTGTTTTTCACAGCACTATGCTAAGCTGGTTCTTACAACTTCATTCTGGTGAACAGATATGTCATTAATCAGCAAGGCAGGATATTATAACCTCAATTTTGAAATTGAGGGCTGCCTATCTGCAAAAAGGCAGTTATTATCATCCCTCACTTTTGTAGCCAGAGGAAATGGTTCCTTTACATTGCAGCCACTTTCTACAACAGATGCTCAAGTCGCAGCTGGTTCAGTTGCACTCTTACACGCCTTGGCTACTTTTTCCTTCTGTATAGTAGAAAGTAGCAGCAGTGTGAAAAACAACATGGGAGCAGGATACTTTTAGCTATCCTAATGTGATCTTGGAGAACTGTGTATTAATGTTTTACTGATAGATTAGAGAAGTGGTAGGGAAGTGATTTCCCTTGCACTCAGTCACATACACCGAACTACACTCACCTGGGTTCTAGACAGATTTGAACTTCTTTTAAAGAACTGAATCCTGTGTAAATATTAAAATAATAATTTAAAGTGGCATATTGTTATTTTGAGCATTCTTTCTAGTCTTTCAGACACAGGTTCCTTCAATTATATTAGGAGAATGGAATGATTACCAAATCTGGTTGGTCTTTTTTTAGTGTACCCAAGATCGCTGACTTCCATAATGAAACCTAGTAGTATTTTCTTAGGAATAAAATTGCTACAATATCCCTTTTTCTATATGCCCATACACACCCAAAGCATCACCCACCATTCACAGTATAGGCCTGGAAACATTGAAGGGAAAGAGTTAATCTGTGCAGAGGAAGATAAAATGGCCAACTAGGCTGCATGTCCACTAGTTTGTGTAAACCAACTGCAGGGATTGTGTAAATCCCTGAGTTCTGGTTGCTCAAATCAGTGTTGCCACATAGGTATCAAGATCTTCACACTTTGTAAAGTATTTCTAAATAGCATTTTTTTAATGTATGAGCTGAACACATTCAAATGGGACACAAAACAGTCACAAAGGTATCTTATGTACCTTGTGGAAGCACAGAATTAGAGTTGTCTTCAATCCATGTGCAAAATTAGTTGCAGTATTTAAATGCTTTTTCACAACTAACATAGTACCAATTTATCATACATTTGATGCTCCTCAGCTCTCTCAGGATAGTAACTGCGTATTTTTGTACTTAGTGAGCATTATATGATATACTGTTCAAAGCAAAGCCTTGGCCACAATTTGAAACCCTTGCTCATGACAAAACAAGATTTATAAATGTATAGCCAACTTTAATATATAATCTGAAGAAGACTGGAGCTACTTCTGCACCTTGAAAGCATTATCTTTGATTAAATAGTGATTACAATCTTCCCTCAGATAAAATATATATATGTGTGTATATATATTTATGTATATAATTTCAAAATCAAAGCCTTGTACTTACTGCATCTTCTCCTGTATGTCAGTTGCTGGCATTGGGAACAGAGCCCAACATCCCAGAATGCAGATTGGCAGGGATTAAGCCCCTGCTTATCGTGGGCTCTCTAATTGCAATGCTTTTTTTTTTTTCCTTTTGAACTAGCTAACTAACCTGTAATTTTTCTTGGTACCTGCCCAAAGGTAAATGAAGTATCTGATACACCCAAGGAATTCCTCATCTGCTACAGGTGACTTCAGATTGGAAGTTGCCATCACCAAATGAGAATGAATCTACATGTAACCAGGTTTCAATAACAGCCCCAGGCAAGATGGATCTCTTATGCTTCTTTTTTATACTGTTTACTAGTTCTTATAAGAACAGCAAAGCCTGTGTCCAAGTCTCCTCCCCTAAGCTCCAGCACAAGATTGAAGCTGAGAGAGATTCTGATCATTGAGCATGTATTGACTTGATTTAATAAGGCAAGAAGAACCTCAACAAGCAATTGCTGCCGCTACCCACAAGCTTCAGGTGCTCAGCTATTCAAGGAGTATGCTTGAGCCTGACCCACTTTTTCATCCCTGTTTTGCAAAATCAGGGTTATTCTTGTTACTCTGCATTTGGCACTTTGCGTGTAGGTAAACGCATTACGATGAAGTATCTGCCACTGTCACCATTTGAAAAGATTCTGCTATTAATATGTTTAGCTGTTAAAAGTCAATGCACATTTACTTTTAAGAGTGGAGAGGAGGCTGCAGTGTTAAATGCAAAGTAGCATGCAGTGATAATGCGTCTACACTAATGGGTCTGATAATGGAGTTTTGTACAGGAAAAAAAAATTAGCTTGAACTAAAGTACTAATACTTCTTCCTTTTCCTCATTTTGAGAAGCACTGAATTTGTTCTGCCTGCTGTTTCATCAGCTGTTCCAATTCCTACAGCATCGTCTTCCTACAAGCATCCTGAGTAGGAGGTAAGAGAGGCAAAGAGACTGCTGTATTCCTTCTGTTTTTTATGTTCATGCCCACTCTTCCACTGGGGCTTCTGCCTTGTTCCACATGTGGGAAAGTAGAGGAGAATCCTGAGAACAGTACAGGACAGAGACAAACCAGGCTGTTCACTCAATACACATGAGCTTTGGGTAGAAGGAAAGTAAATTCTCTTGGGGGGAGATGAAATGTTTCCATAAAATGTTACTCATCTGGCCTACTGGGTGAGGTAATACCTCAACAGAAATGTACAGAGTTCCCCCAGCAAACCGTCTCCTTGTTTTTGCAGTCAGTCATTAGCCAAGCCCCGTGTGTGCCACAGTGCAGCAGCATTCTGCTTTGGGACAACTCTTTTTTTCTACTGCTGGTGAGTCTCCACCACTGCAGGGGTATATCTGCTCAGGTTCAAATCAAAACTAACACAGTGCCTGTAAGCCCAGTGCATAATCCTGCAGTGAAGGAGCTGGATTCAGAAATCACATGAGCAATCTAGATGATGCAGAGTGAACGCTGCAACACATCCTCGGATGATGCAAATAGCATCACCTTGCTCTGCACAAAGCCATTTCAGCAGACAGGCACACTTGATATTTTTCCTTTATATTTCTGGTAAAACTGTCACCTTCCTAACCAGGATTCTCATCAAGAGACCAATGACTTTTACTTATATATTTAATTTAATTTAATTTTTTTTTTAAAGCCTGAGCTAGACACCAGAAAAATAATCCCAAGTACTTGAAGTTTGGCTTTTGGAAGGCACAGAAATTACAGGATTTAGAGTGGCAAGTCTGGGATTGCCTTCACTCAGGACAGCAGCACTGCTTCCTCTGCCTTAAATTTCAAGCCTCTGTGTCCCAAACTGTTTCACATCATTTCGTTCTCGTTTCTAATCTGCTACTACAGATTTCCTAATAAAAAAGAGTGAATAATTTTTCATATGGAAGTTGGAAAAAGAATCATAGATTCATAGAGTTGTTTTGGTTGGAAGAGACCTTTAAGATCACTGAGTCCAACCATCAACCCAGCACTGCCAAGGCACTACTAAACCACATCCTTCAGCACCACATCTCCATGGCTTTGAAACCCCTCCAGGGATGGAGACTCCACCACTGCCCTGGGAAGCCTGGGCCAGGCCTTGACAACCCTTGCAGGGAAGAAATTGTTCCTCATGTCCAACCTAAACCTCTTCTGGCATGACTTGAGGCTGTTTCCTCTTGTTCTATAGCTTGCTCCTTGGGAGAAGGGTCCAACCCCACCTGGCTCCAACCTCCATTCAGGGAGTTGTCGAGAGCAAGATGGTGTCCCCTGAGCCTCCTTTTCTCCAGGCTAAACAATCCCAGGTCCCTCAGCCACCCCTCATAAGACTCAGTTTTAGCCAGCTTTTTTTATGTACCAGCAAATCGGTAGACAAACAGATTAAATTCTAGTTTCCTAGTAAAAATAGTAAAATTATTCCCAGGTATGGGATAAAAAGTAAAGTAATTCACGTAAAAGTGAGAAAATATAAGCTGGTGGTTGAGAGGACCAAATTTCAGTTCAGCTTAAGAAAATATTGCCCTGGTGTCCATAAATTCATGCTTTTAGTTGAAGCAATTTTTCTCCATTTCAGCTCACACTTGGCTGATAAATGATACACCACACGCGAGCTAAGGGAAGCCAGCTGTGGTTCAGTGACAGGCTCTGACACATCATGTCAGGCTTAGAAGAGCTTTCAGCATGAGTTCACATGTTGGTGACGGCTGCTTAGGAACAGCTCAAGTTCTGCGGTGCCCACCCGCAGGTTCTCTGTTTTCAGAAAGAGAAAAGGACATCGTCCATCTCATGGATATTTTAAAGCAAAATCATGATTTCAGGTAGCTTGTCAGCAAGGGTCTTTAGGAGGTGACTCATATGCGTGGTGCTGCTTTGATCAGCACATGGGTACAGTGGGAAAGTTGACAAGATTGTAGGTATCTGTGTAGACAATTTACAAAAGCAAAGGCAACCTACAGATGCAGCTAAAAATACCTGTGCCTAGAATTCAGCCAACTAATTAAAAATGCTAGTAAAGTCCTGTTGTCAGAGGGTGTGGATCTGACACCACTTAGCAATACTATTTATTCTGTTTTTTCCTTTAATATAATTACTTTAAACTATCAGTATTTCAATAATAACACACTGTAAAAGATGAAGATTTGAGGCTTGGCTTTTGCAGTGTGGTTCAGCTTTTAGAATTTTTTTGCAGACCTCTGTGTACACAGTTGTATTTGTGTGCAAACAATATTTATTAGTGGAGGTGTCTACCTGGTGTTTGGGGCAGGGAAAACCAGGGCTTGCCAGAACTTTGAATTTTATTTTTTTTTCCCCCTAACCAAACAATCACGTGTTTGGGCACCAGAGGGATGCATTCTTCCAGTTTAATAAAACTCCACATCCCTATAGAACTACTTATGCTTTCTTCTCACACTGCAAGTGAACAAGGGTACAAGACAGAGTAGAATAAAACCTTCTGACAGAATTCTGGAATCTTTCTCTGCTGCCTCCAAAGTAAGAAGGTTTCTGTCATACACACACACCCCCACACACACACCAACGCTTACTACTCCCTGATACATTCCAGGGGAATAAAGGCTGATTCTCACCCAATCTGAGGCAGGGGAAAAGGGTGATTCCTGCTTGGAAATATTCCAAGGAGGGGACAAGCTAAGCATCCTCAGACATGAGGCTCTTTAAGCAGGGACACTTTCTGTACACCTTTTGGAATCAAAAAAAGCAAGTATGAAATTTTCGTATAAAAATGAATATACTTGTATTCAGTTGATTGTAAAAGTTAATATAATCCCAAGTATCAAAATGAACAGGTATTCAACTAAACTTCCAGTGCAGTGTGAACAATGAAATAAAACCAAACACGCCTGCTTTGGGAGAACTACATAAATATAATAGGGGTTTGTGCGAAGGTCAAAGAAGTGGCAAAGGGAACACCGTTCATTTTCTTGCAAATGCTGGTCTACCCTTTGGCTTTGCATGTAACTGCTGATCGTGTCTGTGGGTATGGCACCATCACCCTCACTGGGCTTCCCCAGTAGGAGTGATATAGTATCTTTGTGCTCAGGAGGAAAAGCACAGTCGATATTCTCATGTTCCCCTTACCTAGAGATAGGTACTGTCAGGATCACAGAGCACTCCAGCTCACAGTACAATCTGTACTACAGAAACATACCCAAAACAGAAAAAAAAAAGCACTGGGACTTCAAAAATGAAGCAGGGAGCAACCACATCAACTACACCAACATGATCCAGAATAGCTAGCAGCTGGAGTGCTGACTTCACCATGGTATGCAGAGTGGATAGCCAGCAATATTAATCTAACATACTATGAATGCCCAGAATGCTCATCCCAATCTTTTTGCTTCAGATTTTGAAGCAGGGTGAGCTATCTCCTAAGGAAATGAAGTACAGTACAGCTTCAGAGCTTAGAGGGAAAAAATGTGGTAACATAACAGTCTGGAAAATATATCTTGCCACATTTCCATTTTGTTATCCTTTCTCCTGCAGCCTGGTGAGTGGCAATCTATTAATGATTTGGATTCAACTGAATTGAAGTTGAGAATATAACTTGACATTCCTATTAACTTGCAAACTACTTCTTCAAAGAAGGTGACAAACAAGATGTGCTGCATTGTCAAAGCCAAGCACGTATCACTGTCAAGAGAAAGGACACGGGGGAATGAGGTTTTGATGGCTCTGGTTTGGCACAGGGCTGTGTTTGCAAAAAAAAAATTGCACTTCCAGTCATTTGGGTGTGGAGCTTTTCATGGAACAATCTTGATTAGCTTGCATTCCTAGGGAGAGGAAGCTTATGTCATGGTTCAGTCTATCTCTCGCTCCAAATTTCAAACACATTTGACACATGAGCCAAGGTCTAAAAAATAATTAAATTTCTACAAGTTTCTTGGAAGTCAGCAACTGAAGACAGAGGAAGGAACTGTGTTCATTCCCCAGCTGGAGGAGAGAAAGAACTCGGAAACCAACCGCTGTGCACTGTGCTGTTTAGTGCAGCAGGATGGCCAGTCCCCAAAGACCTAAAGTGGAATTAGCCACAGCACAGGAGGTTTTTGCCCTGTGGGGGTGACACTGAAATTATAAATCCAGTTAAGTTATCCTGATTTATTATAGTGAGGAGCAAAGGTGCTTTAGGGATGAGATCATACAAATCTGTAGTGAAGCTGCTTTGGTTGTGCTGCTCATAGAGCAATGGTTTGTTTTTTCTTGAAATGTACTCTAACATTTGAAACACGGCAAGCACGGTCTGCTTGTTCTTAAAGAAACGTGGAACAACATTCAACAAATTGTACCATAGCTGAGGCACCAAATAATACAAATACTACGTGGAAGTATACATGGAATTTTGGTCCCTGGATAGAGGATCAGAGTTTATTTCCCATATGAATGGTCAAGGTTGGATAATAACTTTTGATCTGTCTCTATGATCTTTTTGATCTACCCAGGTTGCCAGAAAATGAGAATCTGAACACAGCTGCTGAAGTGGTAGTATGTCAATTCAGATTTTTCTGGGGAATAAAAGCAATGCCATGATATAACTGTGCAGGAAACTGTCCAAAATCATAAAATGCTTCTTTTTTTTTTTCCTTATACCACAGTCCTATCTGTGTCATTCCTTTTTCATTTGTTGTTCTCAGCCTGGATTCCTTAGATAACTTTGCTAGAGACTTGAGTTTTATTGTAGATACAGAGAACTGCCTAGAAGTTTGGCTCCGTGTTTGTTCTGGCTGCTTTCCAGCCTCAATAATACTCAAGACGCAATACATTGAAGTTGCTCCAGCAATCATACGTTAAAATAAGGCAAAAAATAAAGGACACCATACAAAATGAACTCTGCTGCTACCTTAGTTAATGACTTCAGAAACCAGCAAAAGTGAGTCATGACCTGGATCTTCAGAGGCCTAGTTCTAACTCCACTATACTGGTTATGTGGGACTAAAGTATAGCAACAGGTAAAGGTGGCAGGGTTAATGTTGAAGTCAGTAAACATGGCCCAACAGTGCAGATCTTGAATTACTGATGTTTCTATGACTGTCCAATAACCAAAGAATGTTGGTGGCAGGCTGCAGCCTGTGCACACGTTTATATTGTTCTCCGTGCTGGTCTGGCACCTGCTGCTGACAACAGTGAGACAATGCGAGATGATACACCTGCAGAGACACCCGGGTTGTACTGGACAACTCCATCAACAAACTCTCCTCTAAAACATTTATGGCTACAACCAAAAGAAAAAGTACAGAATAATAGATGGAGTTACATGAAACATATAAAGAGAGTAAGCTGGATTTTAAAGCTGTCTCAGAACATGACAGATAATATACACCATACATCCAAGTGGTATAGATAGCCATGCCCCTGTGACATTTCCAAACATAAAATCCAGATTTCTGTTGCTGATTAGTTTGCCTACAGTTTATTTGGACTGTCAATTTTCATGCTGGGGCTCTGCCCTAAGATGATAGTGTATGTGTTTGTGTGTGTGTGTCTATATGAAAATAACAGCAACAATCAATTGCTCAGGAAGGAAAAATAGTGAACTTTACTCTGTTAAGCATTTTCCAACTGTTTCTTTGAAGCTGTCGTGTGCCCAGCCTTTCAAGCAAGTGCTTCAAATTTGGTGAGTTAGTTGCTTTGGTTAAGGATGATACCCATTCATGTCTTGTAGACTGATACAAAGTTCCCCTTGCTGGACATCCACTAGTTTTATTTAGAGGCTGAATCACTTGTTTATTTACAGTCCCTTGCAAACTGAAATAATTAATACCACAGGCTGGAAGGGGCCAAGTCTGTGCCTATCATCCTTTCTTATGATGGGGAGAGAATTTAGATGTTGAAGCCCTGAAACTTAAAACATCTGTGTCAAACTTTTCAAGAAACTTATGCATGTTCCCCAGAGCAACCCACTGATCACTGGTTATGCTTTCAGAGACACGCAATAAAGGGAGGACATGGCACCCAGACTTTGTATGAGACGTTATCACATTTACTCTTTACTTAGAAGATACATCAGAAAGAAGATAAGATGAAGAAAGAACATAAATGATATTCCTATCACTTGGTGTCCTCCCTACAGTGAAACAGATCTGAGACTGTGCTAAGTGTCTTTCAGGCTTCTACAATTCTTTTTTGCAGAATCATGGAATGGTTTGGGTTGGAAATGACTTTAAAGATCATACAGTTACAACGGCCCTGCCGTGGATGGGGACACCTCCCACTAGACCAAGTTCCTCAAAGCCCTGTCCAACCTGGCCTTGAACACTTCCAGGGAAGGGGCATCCACAACTTCTCTTTTGCTGATCTTGCCCTTCCTTCAGAAATTTATCTTTCTGCTGCTCCCAACTGTCACTTTATTTTGACATCATTCTGTCCTACACTTATACCGGGTATTTCTGGTACCTTGCTTGTCTCTTCCCCTGTGCTACTCACAGCTTCCTCTGAGCTTCAGTGAGTCTGTGGAGGTTCCCTCACCACTGCTGGAAACCATATGTCCTTGAGCAACTCACTGAGCCTCTGCCTCAGTTCTCCATTTTGGAAAAGAGGAACTGGTATTTCACGTCCTTTTGTCTTGGCCTCTTGTTTTGGTAAGAAAAGGTAGGAGAGGGTTTCATATAACACAGGTAATAACTTATTTTTACTGAGGAAGGATTTCACAAGAACATGGACAAGCAGAGAGGGAGAAGCCGGACACACATGGAACTGAGGGAGTTAAGAGAGGTTATGAGTCCGAGGCAGCTGAAGAATTTAGGAGTCAAGCAGAAACTCCAGACCTTCCTGTGTGCTGAATGTCCTGGCTGACACAGGCTTTGATAAAGGAGGATATTATTGCTTTTCTTGTGACTTCTGACCTGCTGCCAGGTATTGTCCAACTGTGGACAGTCATCAAAAAGCTTGGGATTTTTTTTTTTCCTATCAGAGGTTACTACTGACTGCTACTTCCTTAAAATGAATTCCAAATAAATAGCTGAAATGTATTAAACCTCAGGCTATCTACGAAAAAAATGCAAACTTGAAATTCTTGGGGGGTGAGTTTGATAGTTTTCTGTTCTAATGATAAATTCAGCCTAGTCACTCATCTTTATTAGACAGAGGTTTCAAAGGACGTGTTCTACAGCTGAAACAATGGTTAGATGAGGTGTCATGGGAGCCCAGTAAGAACATCAAGGTGAACTTCTGCTCTAGAGGTACAGTGCCCAGCTCCACAGGGTTCAGGTCCTGCCTGAGCCTCCTGGCTATTTCATAACAGCCATGAGTCCTCACACAAACCCTGCCCTGAGTTATGCTAAATCAGAGTCACTGCCATGGCGAGTTGCATAGGATAACAGAGCCATGTGTTCAGCTCCTTTGTGCTCTCAGAATGACTCACTGCAAGGTGCACTTCATCAGCTATTAGGCTGTAAACCTGATGGGCTGCAAAACTATGAAGGAATCTGCCATGTTCATATCCGTAAGAAACAGGTATTTTGCATATTTATTTTTAGGTGGGTTTAGTTTAGAACACATGCAGACTGAGACATGGTGATGAAAGAGCTTCAAACGCCTGTCTGATGGTTCCATTAGCTTTTCCTCTGCTGTATATTAAAATATATAGGTCAATTTCTTGGGGAATGAAGAAATGTAAATTAGCAGTACAGTTTTCAAAATATTTGGATGGTGTCTTTTAAATCATTATGTGTTGTTATAACATTTTGTTTTAGCTATATTATTAAAAATCAATTAAATTTCATAAAATGCTGCGTGTGAAGTACTTTCAGGGCCATGCAGTTCAGACAACAGAGGTTTTGTCTTAGAGTATTAGAAGGAAACCCAATAAAGTACTGCATCCAGCTCTGGAACCCCCAACACAAGAAGGACATGAACCTATTGGAGAGGGTCCAGAGGAGGCCACAAGATCATCAGTGGGCTGGAACCCCTCCTCTACAAGGACAGGCTGAGAGAATTGGGGTTGTTCAGCCTGCAGAAGTGAAGGCTCTGGGGAAACCTTACTGGGGCATTCCAGTATCTGAAGGGGGCCTACAGGAAAGCTGAGGAGGGACTTTTTACAAGGGCTTATAGTGATAGGATAAGGGGTGATTTCTTCAAACTGAAAGAGGGGAGATTTAGATTAGAAATTAGGATTAGAAATTCACTCTGAGGGTGGTGAGACACTGAAACAGGTTCCCCAGAGAAGTTGTGTTTGCCCCCTCCCTGGAAGTGTTCAGGTTTTGGATGGGGCTCTGAGCAACCTGGTCTAGGGGGAGGTGTCTGTGCCCATGGCAGGGGGGTTGGAACAAGATGATCTTTAAGATCCCTTTCAACCCAAACCATTCTATGATTCTATGATAAAAATGCCTACACAGTTTTAAATATCCACTAAATACTGTCAGGAGATCACTTCGAGGTTTCTTTAGATAGCACAGTATGAGCTCCTGTACTGAAGATCACGAACCAAAGCAAATCTAAAAATTGCATAAGACACAAGGCCGAGGAAGGAAGGTGTTGAGTTCTATTGCATCATTCACTGCCATAGACTCTGTTGCAGCAATGCATTAGGAAACTGAAGTCAGAGGTAGGACAAGACATTGCAATATCTCAGCAACATGAAAGGGGGTTGGTCCAGGCACACAGAGCTGAACTTTCAGTTTAGTCCGAGGGAGCAGAACTTCACAGCTCTCACCAATGTTAATGAGTCCCATGACTAAACTGTGGCATACATGGAAAATGCAATCCACAACACATATAATCTTAACCATCATTTGGCAACTTCTGACCTACATGTAAACTTCCAAGGAGCTGCCACTGCAGATAGACTATCACTGCAATGACGGGTAGCCATGGAGCTCCGGTATTGTGTACATATAATACATTGTTATGCAAACACAGATATACTTTTAAACCTCAGTTTCACAGTCAGCGTGGTTTTAATTTCAAAGCATCAAAAAGGAGCCAGAAATAAAGTCTCCTGCAAATAGACCTCAATTAAATCTAGAGAGAATTCTTACAAACTATTCAAACATGGGCAGTCTGAAACCCTAAAATGGAACCATGCTGGTCAGAGAAGGACAGTCACAACGACTGTTGCACATGCAACTTTGTACATGGCAAAAATCCTTGTGCTGGTTTAAATAGGAAAAGAGAATTTCAAAGATTATTAGATTTTTTCATCAGAAAATGGGGAAATCCCCACCAAATTCTTTATAGGAGACTCATAAAATGCCCCTTGGAAATAGCACTTGTGCTTTTCTATCTGATCTCAGATTAATTAATTTAACCTTGTGAAGCAGGTCCAGCAAGTATTTAATCCTGACCCTTTAGCCTGGATTCACATATTCACTAATCTTCCATATGCAACTGTATGACTAAAAGCGCTGCAAAAGCTGTGAAAACCATATTGCCAACCCTCCCCCGACCCATCCCCCCAGAGACTCACCAGAGCCTGAAACTCCTTCCCACCCGCAGCCAGCCAGTCAGCACCATCGGCAGCGGTTTGATCTGAAGGAGAGATCCAAAGGCTGAGCTGGGCCCCCGGTGCAAACCCAAGCCTGGGGTTAACGGTGCTGAGGGAGAGCAGCGGCAAGAGGCCGAGACAGTTGGAATGATTTGCTTTTCCAAAAGGCTCTCACACAGTCTGTGTTAGCAGAAATACCTGGAGCCACAGGCTGAACCCTTGAGCGTCACATGGGTGACAGAGCTAAAAAAGGCAAACCCATAGGCTTGATTTAAACTGCCCCCATTTGTTAGTGCTTTCCCCTGAGACTGTCCATGTGCCTCTTCCAAACTCTTCTACAGGTTTCCTGGAATTTTAATATCCCTGCTCGCTTTGGTTTTGTCCTTTTTTCCCTCTTTTATTTTTAGATTCAGTATTTCACAGTGGTCTGTAGAGTCTGCTTGACGCCAGCAAATGTAACTGGATCCCAAGTCCCTGCAAGCCAGGAATTGCAGCCACGATCAGCATGCTGCCGAGAGAGCAGCTCTTGGCACCGCTCAAAACCAAATAGTCTGAATCCTCTATTTATCTTACAGCAGGGCTTGGGAAAGGAGGCAAGGAGAGTTCATCAAAACGTAAAGAATAGCTGGGAACGGTTAGGGGTAAGTAAATAGAAATCCAAGATGCAAAGAGGGCTGTTTCTACAACGGATTTGTGTGACCAGACTTCCAAAAGCAAGAACGGGGATTTACGAAAAAACAGAGATAGGTCATTCTCTAGTAACCTAGTAACAGGACAGGCACACACACAGCAGAGTGCCTTCAGAAAGGGCTTCTGTCAGCAAGGTTGACTTTAGCGGAATAAATAAGAATAGGCTGCTTGGCAGCAGGTCGCTGCCGACAATAATCTCCTCACAGGTCAGATTTTCCAAGTTATGATGGCTCATTTGACACACACGTAACTGCAACTACCAGCGCTGGTTAGGATTGATGTGGGCCACCATCTTCCACCCACACTTTGGTGAGGACGTGCCTTGTTCTTTCATGGTATGCAACTGGAATAAATCTGGTCTCTGATTCTAAGGAGCTGAATTACTTTGCTTAAACTTACTTTTTAATTTTCTATCAGTTCCAGCCCTTTCTTCCTGTAGCAGAGAACAAAATGAAGGATTGCCAGATTATCTGATTGAGAAATTGTTCATCCTAACAGTTCCAGGATCTGCAACTATGGTAACTAGTGTCAATGGCATGTGACAGCTTCACGGAAGAAAAAACAAGTGCATCGAGGCAGTTATTTCCCAAAGGTGATGTGATGAGTCAGCAGCAGAGCCCAGTGTTCAGACTGCCCGTCCCACACACCGCTCACTAAACCGCTGCTCCTCCTGCAGCCTCCAGGGAGTAAAGTTCATGTAGCTCGGTGGTAAATGCTCAACTCCTGCCCTTGCACTTCACCTGGTTATTCATCTACGTTTTGACAGGCTTCAGTGTTTCTTGCCAAGAAAGTGCAAATCCAGGAAAAGCAGAGAAAGCTCTTCTTACCATGGAACAGCAGAACACTTGGAGAGAAAGAGAGTACTGCTCTGCCAATACATTGAATATATAGATTGGGTGTAACCCTGAAATAGCTTGAAAATTAATTTTTTACAAGGCAGCTTCTCTGTCTCTTCATAAGTAACAAATGCAGAATAAAAGAACTGTAGAGGAGAGATCTTGAGCAGAGCAACTAATGTTATCTGACAGTTTTCTTAACTCCATAAAGAAGGTTCTATTTGAATTTTTTTACACCTGGCATATTTAAAACTGGTTTGGGCAAATTATGTAACATTAGCACATTTCCTTGGCACAGGCAATAGTCAGTATTCATATTTGCTCCACTAACTCGACACCTGGACAGCCAGTTTGAAGCAGTTCTGCCAGATATGGGTGATGCCACTTGACACCCGCTCAGGATGTGTTCTGCCTTCACTGGGCTGCTGTAGCATGAACTGGGAAGAGACTGTAAAAGAATGTCCTGTGTGATCTCCTGCTGTATTCTCATTCTTTATTTTGTCCATTACTCTTTGCACCACTGTTCCTCTTGCTTCTCCTTGATCCTCTGGGTTCATGATTAATCCTTCATTCTCATTGTCTTGCTTAGCAAACTCTTGAAAAGGAAACACAAGAAAACGCTATTATTTATCCCTGACAATGATCAAAGTTTAGGAACCACTGTTGTGTTGTGCTGTTGTGATGCTTCAGTGTCTCGTCACACCAAGCATAGCTGAAGCAAGAAGGCTTGCTAGTCTCCCATACTGATGCAACTTTTCCATAAAGTTGTTCTTCTCATCAAGATTTTTCCTTCACTGGCCCAAAGCCTTAGCTTTCTATTGCTGCTGTGGGCTAGCAGCCTCAGACACCTACTGGAAAGTGCTTCAGATCATTCTTCCATGACAATCATGGCTTAATGATGAGTCCAAGTTTCTTGCATTGGCAATTTGCCGTTTGACTTACTGCTGTGGTGTTCTTTTTTTTTCTGTTGTTGTTAAAACAGTAATGTTGATTTGTTAAGGGAGTTTCTGATCTGTTTAATTTTTCCTGGTTTCTACCACTCAGGATGTACACAGATGATGTCAGAGAGTGTGAGCTGACACAGCAGAGAGTTCAGAAATATTAAGGCTGTCTCAGGAAATTCTCTGCTTGGTCCACAGGGCTTGGAGAAGGGGCTCAAGGCAGAAAGTCCATGAGCTGAGAGCAGGTCGGTCTCTGGGGAACTGGAAGCAGCCATGGGCTACCTACCACCAAGGAGGCTCTTGAGGTCACCACAACCCCAAATGTCATTAGCACTGAAGAGCAGGTGTGACACCCAGACGGACAATGAGGGAGCCCACATGGAGCTCTGTCAGTGGGGCTCTTCCCTGCATGGGGACAATCCTCCATCAGAAAGCATGGATGGCCACAGTACAAGCCCACTGAGACACGAAGTGTCATTTGGTAGTATATATTACAACCTGTTTAACAAGTTACCTTGCTAAAAGTGGTTTTAAGAGTGATATGTGTTTGTATACAGCTTTGAATGTACATGGCAGTGCATTTTCTATGATGCATGGTGCAGAAACATTTGTGCTGGGCAGTAAATTTAGCCAGACATTCTAGGAAGCCCACATGGTAGCCTAAGGCCATGATAGAAAGAAAATGGGATGCTGCTTAGACAACTTAACGGTAAGGACTTAGTTACAACTACTGGTCATGAGTCATCAACTCCTTGCATTTCTGTCACCAAGAATTATGGAGGAGTGAGTCCATGAGAGCAGGACACCCAAGAAGCCTTAAGCTCCCAGCATGTAAATATTTGTAAGGCAGATAGTGAGTCCTGTGCATTAGGGTAAACATCAATTCTTCTGTTTTATTCTCAAATGCAAGCGTATTTTATTGAAAGCCTTATCTGAGTGCTGTGTAGCTGCCATTAATAAACAGTTTCTTTTCAACAAATCTCTAAAGAAAGATGACTTCCTACCTACCCGGACAAGTTTCTTGCAAGCATGTTGCTCTTTACTTCATTGACTTCTTCCTCCTTTTTTTGGACATTGTAAAAACCGTTCATCTCAGAACATGTATGGTGGAGAAGGTGTATTTTAAAACCAATGATACAGAGATAATTGTGGAAATCATAGATAAATTAAGTTCAAATCCAAAGATTTTTAGTCAGTTCTGTAACTTCAAAGAGAGTAACCTTAATGATGTTTTTGTAAGGGATGACACAGTCTAACTTGCAGTATCTAAATTTGGGGTCTTTATGGAAAGAAGTGGGCTTTCATTTTTTCATTTCAGTTACTTTCTGGAAGATCTTGCCTCTCTAATTACAGACTGTGCTGGGATTAGCAGAGCCAAACCATTTTACATTAATTCCTTCAATATGAGGATTGTGCTATAGATTGAGGAGGATGTGATCTCCTCTCTCTCTCTGGTTTCACTGGGACAGAAAATGACGTGTCTGTCAAATGTTAACCAGATTCAGCTCTGTGAGCTAGAGCACTGTGTTGTGCTCAGTACATGGTTTTCATTGACACATTTTTTAGATGCAATTCCAGATCATAGCTGACAATGTGCCCGTCATTTATGCCATCAGCCGAAAAGCTTAAATATCTACTTTTGTAAGTATTTCCTTCACATAGGGAAATAAGAATATTCTTCACTTCTTATGTACCATGATCTGAACTTATCAATAGACTGCACATTCATTTAGATCATAAACTTTGTAATTCCTTTGGCCTAAGGGTTCATGTGCAGGGAAAATATCTGAATTAGCTGTAACAGGTTCAGTAATGAAAAAACATTACACATGCACAGAATATTTTCAAGGAGCTCCATTTCCTAGCAATACCATTCTGCTATTGACCTGACCTTGCTTCCTGAGTGTTGTTACAGTACTTTTACTTGGTTTCTTTCTCACTGTTTTTGGGTATGATTTATGGTTGCTTATCCAGATAAGAAACCCAAGCCCAGAGGAAGCAAGTGCTTTCAACATAGCAGGTATACAGACCTGGGCAGGGTGAAGAGCAGATGCCTGGATGTCTGTAGCAAATAAGAATCCTGTCTACAGTTAAATACATCATTACTACTATAAGCAAACACATTATTCCAAATAAATTAATTTTTAGATGATACAATTTATTAGTTTGTTGTTGGTTTTGGTGTGGTTTTTTGTTTGGTTTTTTTTCAGAATAAAAACAGGCTATCCTATCTGGTCTCTTTTTACATTACTCTTGTCTTCTGATGGACTTAACTAAATTGTCCCTATTGACTAAAATATGCCTTATGCCCTCATTCTTGTGGGTTAATCCTCAACAAAGTTAAAAGCAAAGTAACATTAACAACACCCTGGATCTCTTTTAGAGAAATTACTGTAGCTGGCCACTTTGATATTCTAAGGTGATTCTAAGTTAACATTTTGTTTGCCTTTCTTACACAGGCTCTCAACACCCTTGAAATCTCCAAGTAATATATATTGCCTTATAGATGGAGAAACTGAAAATCAGGAACCAAATCTGAGCAGGGGAGTGAACTCCCATATGACTATTACATCATTTAGAAGTATCACCAGTCCCTCTCTTTCTTACAACAGCCATATCATATTACTAAATAGCAAACTAGATTTTTTTGTACATCTGGGACAGGACTGAGTCTAAAAATGATAGGCTAAGACAATGCAGAAAAAGTGTAATTCTGGACAAAAAGAAAACTTTCATTTTGTTTACCACATAAAAGTCATGACCAGAATAATTCTGATGATTCTGTTAATTCTGGGTGAGCTAGGGTGTCATGAGTTCATCCATGGATGCAGCAGGAAGCACAAAATTGTTGGGCTTCATAAACTGCCCTAATAGCGATTCAGCATCTCAGCAGAGGCGGAACCAGTGTGAAGATGCCAGAGTCCTCCAAGTCAGCAGTTACAACTGAGTTAAGTTAGGGGTTTGTGGGAGTGAATTATGGTTTAGTCTCAGACCTCCACCACCATGTAAAAATGGATGAATTCTCTGTGATGCCATTTATAATATAATTAAATAATATAGTATTGGGTGTTATACTATCAAAGTGACCAATATACCATCCCAGCTGCATGGAGCAGCAGTAAAGTTGGATAGATAATTAGGATCTTGAAAAATGTGTACTTGCTGTGTATGATAGATGTAAAATATTACCATTGCAGGGTAAGCAGAAGTTTCATTACAGACAATGTTGCCTAAAGAGTCACATACATACTTAGATCAGGACAGGAGTTCAACTGCAATGTTTGGAGCAAGGTCTTTACACTTCCACAGCTGTTTGTTCTTGTTTATCCTATGCAATAGACTTACGTAGGAAAAGCAACCATAAAGCATATTTACCTTCACGATACAGGTCAAGAGCCAGAATGAGAACAAAGACACTCCTTGGTGCTGATAACGCCTGCTTTGTGGTTGAAACTGGATCCTTGATGTTCAGGGCCTTGTTTTATGTGGTGGGATGGGAGGAGTCCCTGGCTCCATGTTCCCCTGTTATCAGCTGGAAGCAAGGGCTTAAGTTTCTCTCACAGTGAAGACTGGCTCTTGTTGGGGCTCTCTAATCTGCGGAGGGCTAAAAAAGCCTCTCGAGTCACTTTGCTTTGTGAGGCAGCTGGATTCAGTGTCCTAATTTTAGGAAGAAGGAATAAAAAAAAAAATCAAGTCAATGAAAACAACTTTTTGGTTCTTACATATAGATATAAAAACCTAAACATATATATATCCCACATTATTTGCAAACCAAACAGAACTGTGCAAAGATGTCAGTGAAACTCAGTAGATATAAATTCGGCTAATCCATCTAGTTTCCCCTTGTAGAAAGAAAGTGAGATTATGGAAGCCCTAGTCCAAATTAAAATAGCAGTTAAATTTCAGATCTAATAATTTAACTACTTACTAATAATAAGAACTTCATTATTTTAGAATCATATATTCTAACTATACATCCACAGACAGACCCTCATTTGCCTAACGAGACAATCAGAGCCACTCCTGACATCTCAGAGCAGTGCTTCTTGCACAGAATTGGATACAAAGTCACAGACCCTTTATTTTTTTAGTTTGACTTTAATGAGGTTCTGTATGTGGCCCATTACTTTCCTTAAAGACACCAGAAGGTGGGAATTGAAGCCTTTCATTAATGGGAAATTGCAGGATGGGTAGACTGCAAGAGGAGTATCCAGATGAGACAAGGAACCTTTTGTAGCTTTTGAGTTCAGATGAACAACAGCCTGAGCTTTTTTTAGTCATTCCTTGCTATCTATCGTACAAAAAGTAGAAGACCCTGGAAAATAATTGAATAAATAGTAATTAGAGTGAGCTTTCTTTAAGCTCGGAGAAGAACAGGGCAGAAAACCAACTTGTGATATGAAAAGCTTCTGATCATTTTGAATGGTTAGATTATTTTGTGCTAGTGCCATCTTGGTATTTCTAATGGTGAGAGTAACATGTCTTCTGGTCTGACTGTGAATCCCTCTGCAGGGTTTCAGTTAAGTCACCTCAAACCATTCCTGGAATTCTTCAGATGGATGAAGGGCACCTCAGAAACAGCGCATGGGTATGCAGCCATGCAGGTGACTTTCTAGTAAGAGCAGTACTGCTGAGCTGGTAGTTTCCATCATGGGGAGGGTTAAATGAGTGCTACTTACACATCCTCTGTGGCTGTCTATGAAGCATGAGTCAGGAGGAACACTGCTTGACTTCAGCCTCTCTGGGGAACAAGTGGACTTGGCAGTTCAAGGAAAAATGTGTTTATAAAATGAACAAAAGACAGATGGATTGAAGCAGCCCTCCCCAATGTCACTTTTTAGAGTCACTTTTAAGATCGGAAATGCACTGGAGCTGAGCCTGTCACCTGCTTTCCTGTCTGTTTGCTGTAGCCATGACGGAGGAGTTGTTATTCCTTGCTCTCTTTCCAGATGGGGGTGTACCTTTTCCAAAGACCTGATGGAAAATGCCCAATGCAAACCCAGATGTCTCCTCTGGAAGGCTGTCAGCTCTGTAGCTATTGTTCGAAGAGCCCTGGTTATCTGACACTGCATTCCAGGGAGGTGAAGCGAATGTCAGTGCTTTTAAAGGCACAAGTACCTAGAGCACTGAAGGTGAAGCCTGTCCTTCTGAGGTGGGTACGTGAGTTCTTTGGTAAAGTCATTAGCCATGACTCATTATATTGCCTAAATGATTTTGGCTATTTCAGACTGGGTCTATTTTCCAAATGACATCTACCCCTACAGCTTTCTATATCAATATAACTGGTCTCTTGCATATATGGTAAAACATGCTGATCTTAGCCTGAAGAAAAGGAGGCTCAGGGTGAGACCTCACTCTTGATAACCCCCTGAAAGGAGGTTGGAGCCGGGCAGGGGCAGTCTATTCTCCCAAGGAATAAGTGATAGGACAAGAAGAAACAGCCTCAAGTTGTGCCAGGGGAGGTTTAGGTTGAATATTCAGAGAAATGTCTTCCCCACAAGGGTTGTCAAGGCCTGACCCAGGCTGCCCAGGGCAGTGGTGAAGACCCCATCCCTGGAGGGGTTTCAAAGCCATGGAGATGTGGTGCTGAGGGACATGGTTTAGTGGTGGACTTGGCAGTGCTGAGTTAATGGTTGGACTTGATGATCTTAAAGATTTTTTCCAGCCTAAATGATTCTATGATTCTATCTGCTTTGCATATTTTTCTGCTACTCATCCAGCCTGTGTAACAAGGCCAGAGGCATGCTGCTGACTCAGGCCCAGCATCTCCCACAGTCTGTAGGAGTTCTGTGTCTTCAGCCAAGTATCCAGAAGAGACACCGAATAATTCATCAGTGAAAGAGACACTGCAAAGTACTGAGAGAACCTACCAAACCAGAAGTGAAATTTTAACTTTAGTTCAGTATTAAATCGGAAAACTCTTTAACTTAGAGGTATTTCTGCATTTCTGATTCTTCCACATTTTATATACCATATACTTTATTGTATACACAAAGAGCAAATAACAGCAACAGCTGAGGTTTACCTTGCAAAGGGCCATGCAAAGCCAGAGCCAAGTTAGCAGAAGAGCAACATGACCTGTAGAACTTCACCCATTTGTGTGTGTTCAGCCTGTTTGCTTTAGGGAGCACTCATATTTCTCCCTTATCTCCTTCTTCACAATGGCAGAGATACTCAGACAGGAGAGCTTTTGCACCATCTTGAGGAAGGAGCTACTTGGTTTATAGCTCCAGATTCTCTTTTGTGCAGATAAGCTCAGTGCAGGAGTGCTGACTGTGTGGAACCTGGTCCCCTGTTCTTTGTGGCACATTTGCACACACCGCAGTAAACCTACGAGGATCTCGGAAGAGAATGTCTCCCAAACTTTAACCAGTCAGGGCTATCAAGAGTCACTGAAAGCTGATTCTCCTCAGTCCAAATAGACTTGTGAAAAGATGGCTGAAGTTGATTAGAAATTTTTAGAAACCAGAGAACAACATTTTTTTATCACAACATTAATGTCTCTTTCCTTCTTACTCCCACTTTTGAATAATTCACATCTGAAAACTCATTTCACTTGGTCTTTCAAACATGAAAGTAGGCCTTTGATCTAGAACTCAGCATGGAGAGCTTTGACCGAAGAGGAATGTATTTATTAAAGCTAGAAACAATAGAAGTAAGAGTGTTAAACTGACTAGCAACACTGTGCTTTTAACACTTCCACCTGAGCTTGCTAAGATTGTGTAAAAAGCTTCAGTTTATGGATAAAGTATAAAATACTGTATTTACTGGAGCTATTTCTTCTGTGCAGTTCCTCTCAAATTCAAGAGCTAGGTGTTCTAATTGTTTTCATAGAATCATAGAATGGTAGGGACTGGAAGGGACCTCTGGAGATTATCGAGTCCATTCCAATGCCTGAAGGCAGGAGACCTATACTTTTGGCACCATCCTGTAAAGACACAACTGTGGTAGGTGCAACACAGCCAACTATTATTTCACACATTTCCAGCTGAGTTAAAAATGAAACAACAATCACAGTAATCTCAGGACAACCAACCGCACAGAGCCCAGAGCTATTCAATGCAGATTTGAGCCAGTTTGCAACAGCTGGTCAAGGTACTTGGATTCTTTTCCCAGTATAGTATGTAAAGGCAGGATCTCCACCAGCTGGAAGTGGCCTGGCAGAACGTGTCAAAGTTTCTGTGCTACCATTACAGCCATTCCCGTCTTCCTGCTGAGAGTGCAGAGCAGCACAGTGCACAGTACTGTGCTCAGCAAGAATCATGTTCAGAGAGGTTTTGTGTTGCTCAGTTTTACAGTCCCATGTGAAACTTGGTCTTGGTCATGGAAACATGTGCAAGTCTTGGTGTTAGTCCATTTTTTATTGATTGGCTGATCTGATGGAATTCATGTCCTTGACCCGTGCTGTCTGAATGTACAAAGAGACAGAAAAATCAGTAACAGACTGCCTGAAACAACAGGCTCACTGAAGCTGTTGTCTCCGTTCTCCAAGCTAAGTCTGCTGCCTCCCTTACTCCTAATGGTTACGCAGAATGTCATAGTCAGTCACCAAGTGTAGGGCAGTGTGGCATGGAATGAGATAAAATTGAACTATCTGACTTGTAAAGCTGTAGTAGTTTAGCCTCAGAATTTCAGTGGAAATATTTTTTTTTGGCTGAAGACTTTATATCTGGTTTTGAAAGAGGAGATTTCTTGGGGCGAGGTCAGAACCCTAACAAAACGAGCCTGCTAAGCTCATGGTACTTACCTCCTGCTACCTCCTCACAAAACTCCCACTGCTGGGCAATAGTCAGTGCATTTCCCAGCCACCACCAAGTGACTCTGGGCAGATGATGACAGTTCTGCTGAACATACTTTCCCTAATGGAACAGGAGGAGTGATGTGAGCATATGGACACAGAGTATGGGGCATGAGAATACTGTACTGTGACTCGCAGGGTAGCCCACGAAAACAGAAGGAACCTCTCTGAAGTGCATTGTGAGGCACATATTCAATGACAGTATCACAGGTAGCTACCCAGTCTCTTCAGTTTCATTCTTACTTTGCCTGTTAACCCTGATAACACAATCAAATATCTTCAGCAGATAAACTGGGGACACTGGCCTACTTGCATTTACATAGAATTGGGCATAGCAGCTTCATATTATTCTTTGTTGTTTCATAAAGTTTGAAGCCTATCTCTTGTAAAGTGCTTAGCAGTGAATGGGTATTTTAATGCTCAGAATAAGCACCAGAAATCAGAAATAGCAACTGAAAAAGACCTTCCAATCACAAGGATTCAATATGGATAAACTTGAATTCTTTTTGGAGAGCCGTTGCTGAGACAGGGAAACATCTGTGTAAGCGCAGATGACTTGAATGAGGCTGTGCAGCCAATAATAGACTGCTTTCTAATTGCTATACTATAATGAACCTAAAATACAAATGTTCCTATTTTCTTGTCCAACAAAAGATAAAAGATGCTGTACTGATCTGTCAGTATCACTCATCACACTCACATTTCTACCAAGATTACTTTTATAGATGTTTCTCTGATTCCCTGGTGAACAGACTATTGAAGCTTCTCTCCCTTGGGAAGTCTTCACAAGGCTTTAATTTTTGTCAAAGAGAGAACAAGTCAGTCTGGGATCTTGCATCATGTTCTCATTGTTGCCATATTTCCTTTCCTACACACATCAGCAGCAATTTGAAAATATTAAAGTGTCCACAGCTTGCATGGAGAAAGCTGCATTGTACATCCAGACTTGTTGGACTTTGACTGTACACGCTGGTCCCTTGAGGCAGGCTGCTGTAGTAATGGTGTGAGCTGATAACCCCAGTCCCAGTGCATCAGATATGGGATGCAGCAGAAACTCATGATCAAATGAATGGGGACTGCATGCTCTCCGGAGCATATGCTGTATCATTTTGGAGATTGTATTCATTACCTGGCTAAGAATCATAGAATCATAATGTTATTTTGGTTGGAAGAGACCTTTAAGATCATTGAGTCCAACCATTAACCCAGCACTGCCAAGTCCACCACTAAACCACGTCCCTCAGCACCACATCTCCATGGCTTTGAAACCCCTCCAGGGATGGAGACTCCACCACTGCCCTGGGCAGCCTGGGTCAGGCTTTGACAACCCTTGCAGGGAAGGAATTGTTCCTCATGACCAACTTAAACCTTCCCTGGAACAACTTGAGGCTGTTTCCTCTTGTCCTATCACTTGTTCTTTGGGACAAGAGACTGCCCCTGCCCGGCTCCAACCTCCTTTCAGGGGGTTATCAAGAGTGAGAAGGTCTCCCCCAAGTCTCCTTTTCTCCAGGCTGAACAACCCCAGGTCCCTCAGCTGCTCCTCACCAGACTTGTGCTCTAGACTCTTCAAGAGCTTTTTTGCCCTTCTCTGCACATGTTCCAGGTCCATAATGTCCTTCTTGGAGTGAGGGGCTCAAAACTGAACCCAGGATTTGAGGGGTGGCCAGGAGGCCAGGGATGATCCCTGCCCTACACCTGCTGGCCACACCAGTGCTGACACAAGTCCAGATGCTGGTGGCCTTCTGGGTTACCTGGGCACAGTGCTGCTTAGAACATGCATTCTGTGTGGACCTACATTTTTTTTGCAGTGGCATAGTTTCAGACTTGAGGTCAACAAGAGGACCAGTGAGGGTAAATCCTGCCTCTCTCCTCATGACTCAAAGCAAGTGGCAACTTTCCACATATCCTTACGTTGAACATTCAGAATGCCAAGGGCCTGGTTTGATGCTATAGGCCAACCATGTGATTTTGGTTGTCAGGAGCTCCTAAACAAAACACTGACATTCTTGTATTAATCCAAGATTTCTGGCTCACTTTTAAATTACAGACTGGCCTGGAAAAAGTTAACAATAATTTCCTCGCTGTCCTGCAGCAATTTCTCCTGCAAAATATCTGCAGGTAGCTAGAAAAAAATACCTAATGAGGTACAGGAACATGGGGGCATCTGAAAACTTCGGCAGCTGGCAGACAAGCAATGCCAAGTAACTTTTCTCATGGTTGCATGTAAAGTTAGTAACAATTGAGGCAGTGTCAGACAGAAGAATGGGGCTAAGGGGTTGAATATCTGAAGCCACTCTTTCAGATGACTCGATTCAAATACTGGACCACAAAGGTTTGTTAAGACTCAAGTCTTTCTCAGAACATTTGGAAGAAAAAAAATAAGCAGACTAATATTAGAGCCTCTGTGCAGTGTTCACTGGCAGTATGGGATTGCTGGAGCTGGCACATCATGACTCTAGACTAAAAAATTCCAGCTGCAGGGATATAAAGAACATGTGGAAGCTTCTGCAGCCAAGTGCTTGCGATCCATAAGCCACAAACCGTAGCTGGGCCTGTGCAGATGGGAAGCCCTGCAGTTCATCAGTGAGCACCACTGCACATGGAGAGAGGGGACTCTCTGATTCAAGGTATCTTTGGAGCCTGTGGGGCTGCATCATGTGTGAGCCACCGCCACGGACAACTGGCTGGGCCAGACTGGGGCACATAGCTGCTGTTCAAAGACATGGTCACAGTTGTGCTTATTGAGCTGGGGAGTCCATTACCCAAACTATGTGTATTTGTAACTAACTGTGAGAAGAGGCCTGGGAAAGGCTTTATACCTTTATAGCTGTACCTTAGCCAGTCTAATAAAGAAGTTTAAAAAAAAAAGTCACTATGAAAAACTGAGCTGCATTTCATATTTTGCTTCTCAGCTGCAAGGAGTCAAGCCTGACAGAGCTGCTGGCCACCAAACTAGTAGACCAAAAAATGCCAACACCTAGTGAAAACAAAAGTACTCCCAGGAAGCAGTTAATTCGAAATTAAAGCTTCACTTCTTGGAAGTCATCCGTGAGCTGTCCCCTCACAGAAGTGTACAGAGTGCCTGTATATGACATAATTGTTCTGGCACTGGCAACCTGCTGTGAACTAACTCTGCTGGGATTATTTCATTCACAATAACTGAGGTACTGAGTTAATCTATAGTGTTGCCCAAGTTAGGGCATAGAACTAGAAATTCCTTGGCCTCAGGTTCAGTCCTGGTTCTATCACAAAGAAATTGCTCATTATCAATTGAGTGATGACCTGCCATCTCAAATTCATTCTTCTTTGAATCCTGCAGGAGTCGGTGAGGAAGCCTGAAGTGGGACTAGTTGCATGAACAAGGCTATCGCCATTTTCACCGTGTCAGCTGATAAAAGCTTTGTTTGTTCATGAATACCACCAGGTGGAAATAGAAAATTTGACTCTTTGGTTTTTTTACTTTTAGGCTATCCCCTTCAATATTCAGACAGAAATATGTTCATTCGGCTGGTGGCGAATAAAGCCAAAGACAGTGTGAATTTGCAGAATACAACCAAGTTGTCGTGACTTTACTGTGAGTTGCACAAGTAGTGTATAGTAGCAAGAATCTGAAAACAAAATTTTACAGTATTTTTGTAATGGGAGCCTCCATGAAATATATGCTGAATGGAATAATTCTAACACCAAAATCTCTAAGTTTTGTCAGTTTACAGTTTCTGCCATTCGGGCTGCTCCAATAAGTCACGCGGCATCATCATATCTACAATTACCATAAACATGAAAAGCCAGCGACCATGAGCACTTGGTATTTATAGAATGGAGAAGTGATAACTGGTACTTTCAATGTAACAATTTAAGCTTCCTGAAAGTTTTCCAGTCAGGACAGTTTTCCATCAGAAAATGTTGATTCAGTGGAAATTAATTGGGCTATTTCTGGTCCATCCTTAATCTCAACATCCCTCTTTATGCTGATGCTGAAATGTATCCTGCTTAATTGATACTGTGCATGACTCCTTGTTTGTTTTCTCCTACAGCCCAGTCTCAGTGAAACTGGAGCTCCATCTTTGGCACTCTAATGCTGTGCTGGTAAATATGTACAACTCTTCTTTTAACAGTAGTTTCAAGTACTGAAGCTATTTTTTTATTTAGAAGAATCTTACAGACAGGAACGTGTGGTTGTCAGTGCTGCATCCCTTCCCAGCCCAGACTCTTTTCATAGAATGGTTTGGGTTGGAAGGAACCTTTAAAGCTCAGATAGTCCAAACCCTCTGCAGTGAGCAGGGACATCTGCAACCAGATCAGGTTGTTCAGATCCCTGTCCAACCTCATCTGGAATGTTTCCAGTGATGAGGCATCGACCACCTCGCTGCACAGCCTGGACCAGCGTCTCACCACTGTCATAAGAAAAAATTTCTTCCTTCTCTCTAGTCTAAATCTCCCTGCTTTTAGTTCAAAATCATCACCCCTTGTCTTGTCACAACAGGCCCTGCTAAAAAGTCTGTCCCCATCTTTATGACAGGCTCCTTGAAATACTGGAAGGCCACAATAAGGACTCACTGGAGCCTTCTCTTCTCCAGGCTGAACAACCCCAACTCTCTCAGCCTGGCCTCACAGTAGAGGGGGTCCAGCCCTTGGATCATTTCTCTGGCATCCTCTGGCCCTGCTCCAACTGGTCCATGTCTCTCCTGTGCTGAGGACTCCAGAGCTGGACCCAGCACTGCAGGGGGGTGGTCTCATCAGAGCAGAGCAGAGCAGAGGGGCAGAATTCTCTCCCTCGACCTGCTGCCCACACTGCTGGAGATGCAGCCCAGGTTGTCATTGGCTTCTGGGCTGTGAGTGCATATCCTCCATTTACTATCAGCTGACCTAACCCATGGTGTATAAATTGGATTATCGCCACTTAGATCTCAAGAGTCTCTCACTGTAAAGAGACTCCTGTGCAATCTGGGAATACCACCACCCATCCTTGCAGGGCAACCTCTCTCTGTGGTTTGCATCGCTCAGGGTAGCTCCTAAACACGCTGAATGCTGCCGCCTGACTTCTTGTGAAGCTGAGCAAGATCACGTTCCTCTTGTCTTCAGACCTGGCCAGCTTCTATGTCTGCTTAATGCTGTAGCCAAAACTTCCCTTCTTACTGGTAAAATTACTCATCTTTAATCTTGCTTTGGACTGTCTCAGGCTTTCCTTTACTCTTGCTGCAGCGCTTGCTGCTTTTGTCTCTCGTTACAATCCCATCGTACTGGATACAATAGCTGCCTCCTGTGCAGCTTTCCTGGGCCTCATTAACTCCTGCTGAAGTTTCATATTTCAGATGCCAGTTTAAGGCTTTGGTCATAATCTTCAAAGTAGTTAATGGATCAAGCCTTAGCTACATTAAAGGCTGAATTTTGATCTGTGAGCCATCATGACAGCTGCATTTCCTTGGGGCAATGTAGATTACAAAGCCCAGGAGGAAGTGTATGAGCGGGAGGGACAAGGGAACCTTAACTAAGAGAAGCCAGTGGTTGAAAAAATATTCAGAAGATATTCTACAGATCCAGACCTTTCGAAAAGGCATCACTCCAAACATTGCTTTCCACCTCTCCCCTAACAAGCAAACAAACCAGCAATGCCTCAGCACCATCATTAAAACAAATCCTGAACCATTCTTTTTCTAGAGAGCTACCAGAAAGTCTGATACAAATTGTGCTTTAAATGCCAAGTTCTCCATTAGCTGAGTGCCAGAACGTCTTTTCTCCCTGCCTTCAGCTGTGTCGTTGCATCCACAGAATGCCCTGGTGTTAAGAGATTCTTTGTATTAAGTAGAATCAACAACAAAAAATAACACAAAATATTCAAAGACAATCAAATACAGATTAGTAGTCTCGGAGGGACTTTCTGTGAAGCTGACGGTGAATATAGTACACAGTTTACTTCTGAAGATAAACCAGATTTTTTTTGTTCCTATTCTAAGCTAAATTAGTGTATTTCAGACTTAGTATTTATCCAAACACAAAAGTCCCACTGGTTAATCTTCCATGGAGGTTTCAACCAACTCAGTTACACTGGTATAAACATTTCTGTAAAGACTCTTACTTTAGTTTATGTCCATTTGGAATATGTTTATGGTAACCCAAAATAAGCTATTCTTGTATTTGACTCCAAATGTCAGCTAGCTTCTTGCACCGATTTTGCCTAAACTGAGTTAAAATAGAATCTTAACGTAAACCAGCGTAACTTTCCTGTAAACTGGAAGCTTCTTTGCTAAACTGGAATATTCCGTGTACAGCATGTCACGTCCCCCCTCTTGTGGCTGCCAGGAAGATTGACAGTGGTGAGGAAAGCCTTAAAATGGATGAGGCTGGCCTCAGACAGGATTCACCAACTGGCAGGTGTTTGGGGAATCAAAGATATATAAACACAGCTTTAGAAAGAGACAGTAATAAAATACTTGAAGTTGTTAACTCGAATAACAGAATTAATAATTATTTTGGAATAAAGTAGCTACTAAATTATCAGTAACCATTTCTGTTGAAATTACTGTATTAGTAGTATAGTATAGAATAGTACATAGTGCTTATATATATT
>WTSP01005910.1:41206-97444 GCA_025331215.1 Actenoides lindsayi | reverse complement strand
CATCTCTCTGATGAGGAAAGGCTGAGAGCCCTGGGGCTGTTTAGCCTGGAGAAGAGAAGCCTGAGAGGGGATCTGATGAATGTTTACAAATCTCTGCAGGGTGGGTGTCAAGCAGAAGGGGCCAGGCTCTTGTCAGTGGTGCCCTGGGATAGGACGAGAGATAATGGTCATGAACTGAAACAAGCTGAAGGTCAAGACCTGCCTGGATCTGTTCCTGTGTGCCCTGCCCTGGGTGACCCTGCTCTGGCAGGGGGGGTTGGACTCAATGATCTCCAGAGGTCCCTCCCAACCCCTACCATTCTGTGATTCTATGTTTTTTGTTAGGAAAGCCCATCATGGTGGATGTGAGATAGGAGGGATGATAAGAAAGTACATCACTGGGAAATGGGCTCGGGAAACTCACCAATCCATCACCCATCCTCACTCCACCTGTCACTTCCTGCAAGACCAGGCCCTACCCCCTATCTATCCCACCACTTCTGCCTATGCCTGCAATGACAAATCTCACCTTTTCCTACAGGCCAGCTTTAGCTGGCTCCATCCCCTGTGTCCTTGTTCTCCTGCCACCCTGCCCAGCACAGTTGCTTTTGCTCCAATACCCCACCTCTCCCACGGCCATTGCCCTGCTTACTCTCTCTCCCATCTACAAAGGCTGACCCTGCCTTGCAGCTGTGAGCTCTGTTCTCCATTCCCAACTTCTTGCAATGCTGACAGCTTCAAGGAAGACTAGGACTGTCCCTTCAGCTCATGTCAGCCTTGCTTTCTGCCAGGGGCTGCCTTTCAACTTAGCAGGCCGTTTGGGATGGATTTCACTGCCTGGGTCTCTCTATAGATAATTTCATCTGTCTGGATACCTGGTGACCAAAGAGGTATTGTGGTCCAATTATGGCAGCCCTAAAGTCCACACGGCCTGCTGAATGTCCTATGGCTATTTGCCTGCTTTAATGATGCTGCTCCAGTACATACTCTTTGCTGAGCTGTCCCATGCAGGGATGGCTTGGGCTAGTACTTGGGACATGTCATGGAGAATACCAGATGAGGTGCACCCCAAGTAAGTTATAATTAAGGACCCCTTGTGAACCTGCCTTACTGCCACTTGCCCTTTGTTACACCAGTTCCCAGCCCTGCAGAGCAATTCTTCAACCTGTGTCAGGTGCACATGGCCACATCTGCCTGAACCTGTAGACAGCTCAGCCATCACTTCTTCCTTGTCTTCAAATACAGGGAGCCATATATAGGGAGCCATGCGGAGCCCAGCAGGACACTGCAGAGGAGATGGCACCCCACAAAGATCAGTCTGCTGGCTCAGGTGGGCAGGGCTCTGACAAGGGGGAACCACACTGCATCTTCCTTCTGACAGGTGAAGCAGTGTCCACGCGGGGAGGAAGCCAAAGGCAGCAGGGAGTTTGCAGTGAGGCAAGAGACTATAACATGTGCTTGCAAAGTGTTCATGGGTCAGGACCTGGCAAGTGACAAGTCTGGTTTTAAAAATGAGATGAAAGCAAAGCAGACATTCTGCATACTCCTTAGATGCCATCTGTATGTGGCATGCTACAAGAAAGTCTTTCCAGACAGGGATGAAAAGGAAGAATGCAGCCTTTCTTTTCTAATCCCCTGACTCCAGCAGCTGGGTCTTGAAGGAAAGAGTAAATCTTGCAAAATGTGTGCTGAGAGTTGGCCAGAACACAGCGTCCTTGGAGGCCTGGCCTCTTGTTGCACTGCTGGGTATTGCTTGGTCCACCCAACTAGGACTTTTGGTCATAGCCATGACTGTTGTGTCCCTTCATGCACACGGGGCAGTGGTTAATGTTGGAGCTTCCTCTTGTGTTTGAGCTGGTGGGAAGGTACTGGGTAGGATTTGCGTGCTAGGGAACATGTTGGGCACTGTGAGGACTCTCAGACAAGAGGACATGGCATGACGCATGCGTACATGAGGATGGGATGGCTTTTCCACCAAGGTGGGACCTGGAGTCCTCTGCCAGTGCTGGACCTCAGGAATCTCTCGATGCCAGTGCAGCCAGAGACCATTCCCACTGGAAACCATCTCAGCAGCCGGACAGGGAAACAAGTACATCCCACTGTTGAACTCCATCTAGTGGCATGTCTGGGTCTCAGCATGGTGGAGCCAGCTCCATCCCAGCTGCTCCACAGCTTGGACACTTGGATCAACCAGCTGGCCCTGGTCTTGGCCACAGGAACCAAAACACCGGCAGATTACTCCCTGCTCCTCTTCCCTGTCCCCAGGCTGTCTTGACATGCACTGGAAGAGCGTTTTGTGGCAGCAATCTGTTTGCGAGCGAGGTAAACACCTGATGCAGGGAGTATTTGCAGTGAAGGCTTTGCTTCATCATCCAGTGGGGACAGCCAGCAGAAAAGCAAGTTGAGATTTGGCTGTTTCGATGGGATAGTCCAGCTGGCAAGTTGTGCACATTTGTCCCTTCCAGGGGTTACAGATGTGTGCTGGACACTGTGGGAATGGGATTTTATAACAGTAATTAGTTTATTCCTGAGGTAAGCAGTATAAATAGGAGAAAAATTTGTTTCCTGTTCCAATGCAAATAACTAACTGGCAGCCAGTTGGATAAGGGCCATCGAATATCAAAAGCCAAACAGGGGACTGTGTCAGCTCTATATCCCCTTCTGGCTTATTTGCATGCTGGTTGGTAGAGGAATGTTTCTCTTTAGGTTACTAAATTTACTAGCTTACTGTATTTTTTTAGCTTGGGGCTGGTTATTTGAGTGGCCACTGGCCAACTGGATGCCTACAGTTTATTTGAATGGCAGGTGGCCAGGATTTGTCACTGGTCCTCTGAGCATCCCAAACCAAATCAATGTTATTGACCCAGGAGAATGAGCTTCTTCTCAGTTAGGCTGACCTCATGTCAGTGGCAGAGCTCTGCATCACATCCTGATGGGCTTCTTCTCCACCAACCATGATCCTCTTGCTGCTTTTGCTCTTGGAACAACTGTATTTTCTTTCTGCCTTTCTTGTTGGCTTTTAGTTTTCCCTATGGTGGCATAAGCCACAGCTAGAAAGAGCTCCTGCTGTTCTCTGCTGGATGATGCTTTCTAATAACACTTCGGTCTGTCTCTGCAGCAGGGGTGTGAGGTCCTCCTCCTGCTCCAATAAACATTACATCTGTGTTTTCCCCAGGCTTCCTTCATGTCCAGTCCCAGACTTGTATGGGAGCTCCACACTTTACACACCATGGTTTGAGCAGAGCAGGACCCTGTCTGCCTTTGGGTGCTGTCACCATCATGTCCAGATGGGACAAAGCTTCACTGCTTTTGTGAAGGAGAAGCAGCTGGTTATTGTCTCATCAACATTCAACCAAACCAAAGGTGCCTCTTCTGGCTGTTGATGTGGGAATAGTGGCATGGTGCTACACTCCATCTTCGTCAAGGCCTGCAGCAAAGAAAGATTTTATTTTCCTTACTATGCTATAACTACATGGCCATTTTTCTGGGATTTTTTGACTATCTTGAAAACCACTGAATTTTCCTCCTCCTACCGCTGCTTTCACACAGGAGGATGCAGCAAGATTTTGGGGAGTCTTGGCACTGACTGTTTCCTCGGGAGCCTGAAAACTCCATTTCCTTCTCCAGTACACCTCTTTGTCTCCCTGTCCTACTTCCACCTGATGTCCTGAAAGCTTTCTTTATCAGCTTTGCAAGGACAAGCAACTTTTGTAGTGGGCCCACCGTCGCCTTTCTCCCACCATCATCAGAGCCTTATGTGTTTGAGGTCTCACTCTTCTCCATCCCCACCTATCCCTGATTAGTGTGCCCAGCTGGAATTCTTTTAATGATAGCAACTTGATGAACATCCCTGGCTTTTCATCTCACTGTGTAGGACCAGCCTTTGCTTCATGCATATCCTTGGGCTCTGGTCATGTCCTTCCCGCGGCTAGTGAAAAAGACATTTCATGGAAGTTTTTACCCAACCTGTGGCCAGGTCCATAAATTCCTCCTGTTTGCCTGGAGAACTCCACCCATTACACACAGATCACTCAGTGTTTCCCACAATGAAAGAATCAGCATTGAGTGCTTCACAACTGCCAACTCCCAAAGCTGAGGCTTGAGTTGTCCCCAGGCTGGTGTTGGGGGTTGTTTTCCTAAAGAAAGTGTGAAATTTAGTAAAAATGATCTCTCAAAATAGGCCCAGGAGAAATGCACTGTGAGACCCAGGTCAAGAACAGGCTTGGTGCCTATGGGTGTAGAATGTTTGGTGGAGGAATAGTTTGGTGTTGGGAAGCTCTTCTTCATCACTCTCGTGAATGTTTCCCATGCTGGCCAAAGGCCATCTTTTCCATCTGTCTTGTCCTGGAGATGGCTATGGTGTGTGAGATATGACCTCAACCCCTATTCTGGACAGTACATGCTTGGGAACTTGGCAGGGGACAGGGTAACTGAAGTTCAACACAGGTAGTTCTCAGTAGCCCAGAGAGCTTGGTTCAGGGCACTGCACAGACACCAACAGTCCTTATTTACCAGGCTTTTTTTTTTTTTCCTTATTTCCCAGGAATCTTGAGAGGGCTTAACACTAATCCCATTGACTTCATGGGGACCTTCATAAAATGTTCCTCACACACAGGTGTGGAAGAGGGTATGTTCCTAAATGTAGCCTCCCTCTTCCTGCCTTGCACATGCACTGTGAGGCACAGGTGGTCTCCATGGGAGCTGATGGCACCAAAAACACACAGCATGATCCCTGGGTTCCCCGGGTCCCTGAAGACACGGAAGGGTATCACTCCAATGACAGCAGCTGCCAAAACCCAGATTCATGAGGGTATTTGGGTGTGTTGTAACATCTAAGCCCCCTTGTGAGGCTAAGTCCACACATCCAACTGCTCTGGAGTGAAGTAAAGTGATGCCTTCATCCTAAAAAACTTCAGGAGAGGATGTTTGAGTCAGTCTTGGAGGAGCACTTCCTTGCAGCAATGGTAAATCTTGCAGGATTGCAATGTGAAGAGGGAGGAACTGTCGGGTCAAGCTCCATTCACAGCTCTGGTCAGCAAGGCTGCAGATCCCTGTCAGCACAGCCTGTAGCAGAGCACTTTATTATTTCCCTTGATCTATTGTTTCTACACATACTTCTGGTGTTGGGTGGCTCCACATGGATTTCCACTCCAGCATCTCCCAGCAGATGCTGTTGAGTTGGTAGAGCTCTGGCTGCCAAGGAGGGGGTCAGGGCAGGGACCCTGTGCCCATCCCTTCCCCACCCTTACCATGCAACTCCCGTAACAGATGAGTCCCCTGCCCTCCCAGCTATCTCCTAGGACATGGGCTGGTGTTGCTCCCTTTTTCTGAGCTCAGCCTGGCTGGGTACTGCTGGGGAGTCCTCCAGGGTCTGGGAGGAATTTCTGTACCAGCCCATCTGGGAAGGGAGGTGGAAACCCAGCCACAAGGTGCCTGCAGGGAGTGAGAGCATATCTGCCATTCGTGGGCTGAACTGAAGGTCCTTAGAGAGCCTCAGGCCCACCTTGACCTTCCCAGGACCATATCTCTCCATGCCAAGTCAGAGGGAGGATCGCTGGGGCATGCTTACACCTTATGGAGGAACTGCTCTGATGAGCCAGAGGATGTTAACGGTCTCTGGCCAACACAAGGCTGTCTTTCATAGGGACGGGCTTTGGAGTCCTTTGGCCCCAGCGTCACAGGTGATCTGGGCTTGGCACGGGCTAGCGGCTGCTCTTTGTCTCCAGCCACTACCACTGGCGTGAGCTCAATGAAATGCCTCCTCGCCATCCTCCCATTGAAGAGAACCCCTGCTGAGCTGCCTGGTGAATGAGGAGCTGCCATCACCAGCCCAGCGGCTGCAGGAGACGAGATTTCATCTCCTCGCCCTTAATTCCTCCGGCCGCTCTGCCAAATCCAGCCTCCATCCCGCCTGCTGCTGGCTGCCTCTCTGGCGCATTCACAGCCCGCCACACAACCCCGCTTGGGATTGTTTTGAATTTAAAATCCTATTAGTCTTAAATTAATTGCTTTTTCTTGTGGAGCAGCGGGTTGGAACTGGCGGGCCTGGTTTGTAATTATTAACTGGAGAAAGGCCTGCATGGAGAAAAGCTGCTTCTCTCCTGCTGGGCTGTGCTCTATAGGCGCAGCCCTTCTGCCCTGCTTGCTTCGGCTTTTATTAACCAGCTCATCCCCTTTCGCTGATCACTCTTTTATCTGGAAGGGATGGGGAAGCTTTGAACCTTGGAATTAAATTCTCCGCAGAGCCATGACGAAGGGGCAAGTTTTGGTTCATTTCACTCTCCGGGAAAGTGGGTAAAGCCCTAATGGGAACTGAAATGTGTTGTCAGGGATGTCAAGGGGTTAATGCGGGACGGGGGAGGGGAAGGACTGCAGCACCTGCAGAGATGATCCCTGTGCTGAGCTGCAGTGAGATGCAGCCCTGGCTGGCACCATGACCTGCAACGCTGCTTGTACGGAAGAGCTTCCCCATGCTGAGATCCTCTCCCTTATTCTAGCATGAGGATCCTTGGATCAGGCACAAGCCAGGAGGAGCTTCGGGCTGTTGCTGCAAACAGCTAGAGAGCAGTGGCAAGTGACACTTCTATTTTTTTAAAGGTGAAATTAGATGTTAGAAAGTTTCTGACATGAAGACCTGACATCATGAGATAAAGAGGGTTTGCAGACCTGGCTCAGGACCATGTGAATTTGTGGGTCTCCAGACTTACTGTGCTGTGATGGTGACTGGCCCCAGGGAAAGGGTGAGGGTGACCCAAGCACCTCGGCCATGTCCTTGCTTGTGGTCTCACCTGTATGAGGGGCAGGGACTGTGCTGGCTTTGGGAGTGTGCCAGTTACAGAACAGCCTGTGCCAGGGGAAGAGTGGGGCTGGTCACATCAACAAACTGCTCTGGCTTTTTTCCCTTTCAGATGGAGCTGGGGGGGGTGGCTCCCATCCCAATAGTGCTGCCTGCATGGGACTGGCTTCTGCCAGTCTCTCTGCCCAGCAAGGTTAGTAGTGGCTGGCACTGCTCCTGCTATGGATGTGACTCCATGGGTCCTCCGGTGCCAGAGCCATCCCAGGTCACTCCCACCTCTGGGCCAGAAGAAAGCAGACTCTGTTGGGATTTTGCCATTTCCCCAAGGACCTGGGGGTATCTTAGGGAACATCCTCATACTTTAAGTCTGAGTGACCAGCTGCAGCAGCATCAGTCAGTGGAGAGCACAGCAGCCCCAACTGCCCTCCATCCCCAGCCCCAGCGAGGCAGGGTGGTGGGGGGAGAGCTGTCCGGCAAGCTGGGCAGCAGCACTTTGGACTTTTCCAGGATTTTTTGATTCCCAGCAACAAATCTCTCTTCAAGTCTGTGCATGACTGAAATTCATCTTGGCTCATGGGAGCTCAGCGAGCCCAGCCAGGGAGGAAGGGAGGGGAGGCTGGGCAGTGGGCAGCAGCTCAGCTCACCCAGCCTGCTTGCCGGATTAGGCAGAAACCGCTCTTGTGACGACAGCTCATGAACAGGGTGAAACAGGAACTCCAGCTACACAAAGTTATTTTGGTAGCTGTGTGCAAACCCCCCCATTGGAAAATGTGACACACTTCTTATCCCCTTGAATTTGCTCACAAAACACTAATTAAGGCATGTAATGAAGCCAACAGCATCCATTAATAAAGAATCATTATGGGGATGGATTAGCGAGCTTATCGGAAACAGGTGGAAGTGAGCTGGGAGTCTGCTCTGGGCGGCATGTGCTAGCCGAGGCTCTCCCAGCCCTTCATGACAGTGTGTCGGGAGCCTCTGAGGGATGCACCCTGCAGCCCTCCGACACAGGTCAGCTGGGGCAGGCTGGGGGATGTGCATTCAGGGAGCTTCCCTGCCCCAGGGTTCGTTCTGGGACCAAGCTCCACTCCCTTCCCCAAAGTTCTCCGCTGCCTGGGGTGCTGCCAGCAGTGTTGGATCCCTCCCTGTGGGAAGCCACATCTGTCTGGCACAGCAGATAGGAACTTCTGGGGACAGCGAGACCCATCCAGCCCCTTGGGAAGGAGGGAGATAGGGAGCAGCTGAAGCACAGGAAATATTCACTCTGGAGGAACAACTTCTCAGGCCAGGGGAGTGTGGTGTCTGTCATGCCCTTGTTAGCTCCTGACACCTGCCTGGCTTTCCGCCCTACTATTAATACAGACCTGACTTATGGTCTCTGCAGCACCTCTGGGCAGGATTTAGGCTGCGAAGATGCTCAGCCTGGTTATTTGAAGGTGTGCTGTATCTATTTCTGAGCAGCTCGGCTAAGGCCAGTGATGAATAAAGGAAGCTGGTCTCTCCCTGACCTTGTGACCTTCATTCATGATATATTCAAGTGTCATCCTGCACTTCTGCCTGTGTGGTTGGGGGCTGCCTACCCTTCTGTGAACTGGAGACATGGCAGCCCTGCCTCCAGCCATCAACCCCAGTGGGGCACCCTCCCACTCCCTCTGCCACCAGCTCCCATCGTATTCCCACAGGGAACCCATCAGCAACCTCTGGTCCTTTGCCAGCTGGGGACTCCCATGCTCATTCTGACTATATCTTCCTTTGAGTTCTGAGCTCCCAGTTCATCCACAAAACTCTCCCCAGTTTTCTGCCAAGGTTCACCCAACCCACCATCCCAGTATCTGATATCCTTCCACATTCTTCTTCCTTACCAATTGGTCTCCATTTCCCATAGGATTCAAACACACCTAGGGTAGTCCTGGCTGCATAGTCCAATCTCATGCACCATGATGGCTACAGTTGGGCTGGAGGTCAAGCAAGCCTTCTGGGAAAGGGCGAGGCATCCTCACTTATGGGCTGCACATGCTGCACTTTTCCTCTTTTCTCCATGGGCAGGCTGAAGTTCTGCTGCTGCTCGCAGTATCCTTCAGCCTGGACTGGTGAAGCTTCTTAAGCATTGCTCAGGCTTCAGGGACACCCAGTGGGGATCTGGGGCTGTGGTCCCTGTGAGTGTCTTGGGAGGGAAGCAAAGCAGCAGGTGTTTTTTCTCGCTCAGGGCATGATGTCCCGTGAAGTGCAGAGAAAGGTGTAAGCCAGCAGTTTGGCCTCATGGAAATGGAAACCGGAGAGAGATTTATCCACGGGTTTTATGTGTGGTCTCTACAGAAAGCTGCTAATGCAGAGAGGTCAAGCGTTTAGCAAGAGGGATGTTTGGCTGATGGCTGGAGAGGAGTATTTTATGTATTCTGGTTTTTTTTTATACCTGTAACCACAGCAGAGGAGCTGGATCTGTGCAGCCCTGCTGCAGCCCTGGAGCTATGTCCCATGGAGGCCACCCATTGCCCTGAGACAGGGAGTGTCCTGACTTCATCTGGAGCACCTGGCGCATAGCATTTGAATGGAGGGAAGAGTCCATAGTGTCACGTAGAGGGACAGGACTATGTACCCCACGGTGGAGAAAGACCCTGCCTGGCTTTCCATAGTGAGAGGCTGCTTTGTTGTCAGTGCTGAGCCCCCTGCTCTGGTACCTGGGCTGCATCTGGATGGGTGACACCTGGGCAGATACTTGGACCTCAAGTGCCAAAAGACCCAGGAACTTCAGTTTTACTTGTCACCTTTTGCTCTCAGGTTGGTCCCTAAACATCTAAGCCTAAGATGAATCTTCAGCGCATCTGTGTTTTGGTAACATTGCCAGGTACTGGAGAAGGCAGAACTGTGACAGGTCTCACTTAGGTGTTGCTGTCAGTTCAATGTGCTGGCAGCCTGGAGACCTCCACACCATGGAAAGACCTAAGGGACCCCAAAGATAAGGGGATGGCAACAGTGCCAGTGGGGGTCTTCTGTGCCAGATGCTTTTCTTTTGGGACAGGGTCTCCTTCAGTGAGTAACCTCCAACATCCACCCTACAAGGAGCTACTGAAGCTCACCCAGGCCTTGGAGGGCTGGGACAAGTGCACAAAGATGTTCTTTGGATTATATTTACTTCCATATCTCCAAAGAAAAAGCAAAATCTTCTTTTGTTTTGGTGGATGTTTACTCCTGCCGGGAAAGCCATGGCTGGTTGGCAGAATGTTCCCGGGAACCGATTTCACGGCAGATCTCATAGCAGTGGCTATCTCCCAGCTTGGCCTCTCCAGCTACACGTTCCCACCGGCCGTGCCGTGGCTGGGATGTTCAAAGGAGCCTCTACTCCCACTGCATTCCTGTGCCTGCACTCATCTACAAATCGGCTCCGGCAAACCAGCGTGGAGCTGGTCAGGAGATGCTGGCAGGGAAGGAGGAAATGCCTGTAGTTTTCTTACTCCAGACCATCTGCACATCTTCAGTCCAATACTCTCTGAAATGTTTTCCCTGGATGAGAGCGGTTGTCTCTACTCAGCCTGGCTTATGGTATCCTCCCTTGATCCTTTCTGTGGGAACTGGGCTTTGCAGTGGAAACGGATCCCCTCCACCTGTATAGCTATTTCCAAAGTATTTCAAAGACCTTTGGTTTCTTGGAGTTGGAGGGAGCTGCAGAGGCTGTGGCTGGAGGCCAGAGCTTGGCCACCATCCTTGTTGCCCTGTGTGCCCAGTGGTAAACATCCACACACTTCTCCGTGCACCTTGGAGGAATTGTCTGACAGAGATGCAGATTCTTGGTAGAGCTCCTTCCTGAGCTCATACTCCCAGATCCTGAGCTCCTCCTTGCAAAATTTGCAAGGATGAAATTTCCCGGGCAGGGAAGAGAAGGGGAGGGTCAGGAGAAGCCCCTGTGATTTACTGACTTGCTTTTGTCTCTCCTGGTGGATTTTCCTTTCTCCCTTTTGCTTGTTTCTCTCTTCTCCTGTCTGCTCATGGTTTGTGGTTTCCCTCCCAGAGTAATCTGAGTAGATTATGTGTTTATCTGTGATTACATGACACGTTTTGGCTGCCTCCTTGGTTTCTGAGGTTATTTGAGATGCTTTAGCCCTGGCTAGACCCAGGATCTTTGGGGTCCCTCTCACACAACTCGGCATGGTACAAAATAGTTTCAGTGCCTCTTGTTGCCTTATCCTGAGCATCTCTGGGAAGGCAGAAGTGTCCTGCGGTTGCCCAGGCCCGTGAGGAAAAGCCTGGATTCCCCATACATTGCAAGGCATCCCTTGTTACACCATGCAGGCTCTTCATCCCTCCAAAACTTCCCGTTCCAGCGGGCTCTGTCCTGTTCTACTCAGACTCTCACCTCTGAAAGACCCTTCCTGCTTGGCCCCAAAATGGGCTATTGTCCTCCTCCCACCCTCCAGCCCTTGATCTCCCTGCCAGAGAGGGTGGCCAGCCCACCCCGACGGGCAGCTGCCTGACAGCTCTCAGCTGTGTGCTCTGCGGCTGTCGGCCCCTGCCAGCAGCTCTCTGCTGCCTGCACCCTGCTCACACTGCTGCCTGCACCCTGCTCACACTGCTGCCTGTGCCCTGTCTTCACCAGTGCCAGCCCCACAGACAAGAGCTGGAGGCTCTTTGCTGCTGCTCCAGCCCTGAGGTGCCAGGATCTGGTCAGGGAGCGGTAGGAGCACTTGGAAAGCAATGGCATGGACTTTCCCTATGGGCTTCTTTACACCTTTTAGGGTTTCTCTTCTGACCTGTGCATGTCTCTAGCTCCCAGGTCCTGTTGCCCTTGTGTACCCCTTTAGTCCCTCAGTAGAGGAGAGGAGGGTAAAGAAGGCTGTGCTGTTCATCTCAAGCTGTTATTTTCCTATAGGCACCAAAGGAGCTGCAGCCCAGCAGTTTAATGTGCTCCCTGCACAACCTCAGGTCCTCAGAGGTGAAGCCAATCTAAGACAAGAAGTGCACGACCCAGATCTCCTGCTGAGAAGGTCACCATGTTCTGAAAGATCACCCATCAAGCATCTGCTCCTACTCTTCTGCTAAACTTTTCCGCCAACTTTCCTCCTTGCAATTTATCGCCCATATTGTATCCCTGGGGGAGGATTTATTTTCTTTACATCAGCCTTTTAGGGGCTTGTGGCCTTCCCATTTGGTGAGAAGTTTCATCCCATGGTTTGTGCTGGTGGAGGGTGGGCTGGTCCCACTGCTTTCTGAAACCATCCCACTCCTGCTCTCCAACGCCATGGCTGGGCAACGCGCTGAACAACACTATGCCTGTTCAAAATCACAGGCCTTCTTCCTTTGGCAACATCTATTTTTCTAATGTTTAGGAGGATAAAGTGAAGATACCCTGGGTTGTTGTGACCTAAATGAGGGAATGGAATGCAACCTCGGAAAGTCTGAGGGTGACACCAAATTGAGGGAAGTGGTCAATACATTGGAGGCCAGAGCTGCTGTTCAGAGGAACGTCAACATGCTGGCAGGAAATTCATGAGGTTTGGGGCAAATGCAGATCTTGGCACCTGCAATGGATTATCCCCATGTGACAGGATGCTGGGAAGGACAAATTAGGATCCTCTTCCCTGTTTTGGGCTCCTCTACAAAAGAAAGGTGTCTGCAGTCTGGAGTGAGTCCAACTGAGGGCCACAGAAGTGGTCAGGGACTGGAGGATGTCATGTTTAGGCAGAAGTGGAAGGAACCAGGGTTGCTGGACATGGAGAAAAGGAGCCTGATGGGGATCTAACTGCCTGTGCCCCTACCTATAGGCAACTATACAGAATAAAAAGCCAACTCAGACACACAGAAAAAGGACAGTGACAATGGGAACATGCTGCCATGTTCTGAGATTCTGATTGGACATAAGGAAAAAAAATTTCCTCCTGGAAGTGGTCAAGTACTGTAACAGGGGCCCTGAGAAACTTTAGCCAAAAAACTTCTCCATTCGTGGAGATTTTCAGCGCTAAACTAGACAAGGCCCTGGGCAATCATACCTAGATTCAAATTTAGCCCTGTGTTGAGCAGAAGGTTGGACAGAAGACTTCACGAGGGCCCAGCTGACCTACATTGCTATAATTCATCATGTAAAATTATTTGCAAATTGCCTCTTCTAAAGTATCTTTGCTTGGACACATTCTGCCTTGCAAATCACAAGCTATACAGCTAGAGCCACAACCTGCAGTTTAGCCCAGAACATCTGTAATTCCAAGGTGTGTGTTACATGAAAGATAGCAGGAGAGGGAAAACGGGCTGGAGCTAGGGTGTTAGGCAGGAGTGCCCTATAGCTTAATTCAGCTCCTGAAATTGTCATTTGTTCCCTGAGGGATTCTGGACAAGTTTCTAGGTAATAATACTTTTTTACCCTACATTGACTGTAAGTGCATTTCCAGCACCTAGTAAAATGAGACCTGGATGTTATTTTTTTTTTTTTTTTCACAGTAGGGATTGGAAAAAGTACTGTGAGAGCATCAGGAGACACAAATCTTCATAGTCTCTCCAATACACAGAGAAGGCTGTACCTATGCAGAGCTCTGCTGTGCATGAGTGAGATTCCCCAGCATCTGTCAACACGCACAGGGGGACAGGGAGTGAGACTATGCCTTGTCTTTATATAAGATGGAGATCCTATAGGTCTTAAAACCCTCCTGTGACAAATAAAGCAATAATGAATCTGGTGTTTTTCGTGGCCTTTCAGCTTATACCATGGCAGACATATCTGACAAGCCACAATTGGCTTTTCAGGTGCATCAGCTATACTTCCACTCCTGCAAATGTTGGTTTGTCATATGGCCTGTCAGGCAGCCCCTCCTGCACATCAGCATTTCTGCTATTTGCCTTTGGTTTCCAGTCAAACCCACCACTACACTGGCCAAGATGCTAGGAGGAGGAGGGTGAGATGCCACTGCTCTCTCCCAGGTGGCAGGACAGATTGTGAAGTGTGCACCTTGGCCTCAGAGGAAATATGGAGAAAACCCTTTAGAAGGATGAGAAGAAAATCCCTGGAAATCTGACATGTTTTCTCCATTTTCTTCAAGGTCTGTTTGCTCTTGGCTCTCATGTAGCTAAGCGAAGAGAAAAGGAAGGACTGTGTGTGTGTGGATCTTCTCCATCCTGAAGTGCAAATGACCCGTGTCTCATTCTCCATTATAACATCTGTATGGTAAGATTTGCAGATGCTCCCAAATCCTATTAGAGCCACCCACCTTCCAGCACTGACCCCTCCCTGGGGGCCAGGGACAAGGGCGTGGGGTGTGGGACCACACAGCTGAGCCTGAGCAGAGAGGAAAGATTTTCATAACAAACAGCTCTGGGCTGGGATAAAGAAGGGGGTGTTTTCAGCTTGTGAAAGGGATGATTAATTACACAGTTCTGTCTACCTGCTCCTTGCTCTCTTTTTATTAAAAATATCCTCCATGCTTCCATGTAAGCAGCTCATGGGATGAGTGCAAGCAGCACTGGAGGTGAAATGTCAAGTCAAAGACCAGATTGCTTCTCCTGAGCTATTTGGAGCAGCTTCCTGAACCCCTGCAGGGCTCCTGGCCTCTTGGAGCTGATCAGGGACTGGAGATGGACACAGTAGGTCTGTGGGCATTCCCAGACAGTGGAATGTCTTCTTGTCCTTGACCAAATTAGAGAAGAGCAAGGCTACTCACTTGCATGGGCTGAGCATCCTGTATCCATCCCAGGTTGTGATGCATTTGTTATTAAATACGGCCAGGCAAGAAACATGGGACCGAGAGAGAAGGAGGCAGCAGAAGACTGGTTTGATACCATCTTCCCTTTGGTAAAACCTGTTGCATAAATCCCCTGTGGCAGCACGCTGGTAGGGACAGGAGTGTTTGTGTTTTAGAAGGTGGCTCCTCAGGCTTGTCTTTGGGTGGATGGGCTTGGAGCAGCCCAGATCTGTATGCAAATCCCCCCAGTCAGTCTTGTTCACAACCCACCTCCTCACCAGCTGTCTCTGTAGGGATCAGTAACACACCTATCTCAACGCCTCTGTAACATACCCTGAAATCACAAGCCAGCAGAAAGACAGAAGTCTTGTGTGTTGTCGCAGTGTGTGGGTGTGGCTGGTTTGAAATCCATCTCTATTTACTCAGGACAGTCCCTCTTGGGAGGCTAAGAGACAGACTCTTAACCATCCTTTATGGCAGGCAGCATGCATACTTACTCCTGAAGATGTGGTGGGTACTAATGTGCCCTTGGCCGCCCTCCCTTGTGCTGTGCACATGCGTGCAAAAGAAATTGCTCCCCAAAGCACCTGGGGACTGAAAGAACTCACCCAGAGAGACTTATCCTGCAGAAAACTGGTTTTACTTAAAAATACCAGGTGTTAACAAAGGCACTTTCAGACCATGTTGTCTGAATGCATCAAAATGGGAGGAAGAAGAGCTGGGTAAGCAGAAAAGACCTGGCTGTGGTTGGTGCGTGCACCTCTACAGGGGTGGGGGAAACACCGCAGGAGTTGAAAAGAATGGAGTAGGTTATGGGGACAGCAGCAGCACTTCCCAAGGGGCTGCCTTAGCCACTGTGCTGGCCCAGCTGAGCCACGCTTCTGGAGATTGAGGGGGTGCTGTGGTGTCCAAGAGACTTGTAGTGATGTCTTGCGTTGCAAACACCAGTTATCAGGTCTGCTGAGCTGCAGAGACCGGAGGCTTTGGGTTGGCCCTTTGGGATTCCTATTTTCAATCTCTGTCTTCTTACAAGGTCCAGAAACATGGTGGGTTGGTTTGTTTGTTTTCATGAAAACTGTAATTCCAGGCTGTCGCTGGGCTCCAGAGGCTGAGTTTTTAAGAGCACTTACACTACTTCAGGTGTAAGAGACACCCCTGATAAATTGCCCCATGTTAAATTCAGCTGTGTCAAACCTGTCCAGGGCTGTAAAAAGCAATCACACTGTATTGAAATTGTCTTAAGTTGTTCCCAGTGAAAGGTTCTGGGCTAATTCAATTAAAGGCCTAGTGCAGATGGATTTAGGAGCTGGGGTGGAGGATGAAAGAAAGCAGAGAAAGAGGAAGAGATCCCTGCAGAGGCGGGGAGCAGTGCTCCCTGGGCTCTAAGTCCATCACCTAATTGCCCTTTGCTTTGAATCAGAGGGACAAAGGCTGCCCCTTGCCTCCTGCCGCCAGCACAGCCTTTTGCAGCAAAGAGATTCGGGGGTGCCCCCTCTGTGCATGCAAGGAGAGAGTTGCTTAGCTCCCTTTTGGTCTGAAAGGATTTCCCCTAATCCTGACCTCTCCCGGTGCTGCTCAGACACGGCTGCTGAGAGCAGGGCGTTAGTGCCGGCTCTAATCCCACCCCACTGCTCTCCCCTCCACGGGGGCACTCGCCCCTTTTCAGCCTCTGTGTTTGGGATTGAAAGGCTTGCAAAAGCCTTTGGAGTTCAGTTCAAGAGCCACATTCCTCAGGACACAGCCCGCTCCCCAGGAGCTGGATTGCAGCGGGAAAGATGGAGCTCTCCTAGAAACCCCCTTCAGATGCCACAGCGCTGTCCATCTTCCCCCAACTAAGGGTCTAGAGCAAGACCAGGATTCCCTCTTTTCTGCCTGGCATGCTCTTGGTGAGCTGTTTCCAGCTCCTTTCCATGGGGTTTTGTCCCAGGAGCAGCACACAGAGCCCTTGCAGGATGTGATCTGGTTAAGGATGTGCTGCTGTCAGATTTATAAATCTGTTGCTGCTGAGGCTGCTATTGCGAGACACAGCTTCTCCCACTCAGAAGTGCTTTCTTCCCTGCAAAGCCTGGCAAGGAACGTGCTTTGCTGAGGAACAGGAAGCACAGGTCAAAGTGACGCTCGCTCCACTTCTCTGTTATTTTTCACCTGGTCAGTTGACATCTATGAATGCGTGAAGCCCTGGGCAGCATTTGCCATGAGAGGACAGGCTCGTTAGTTTGATGCGGTGTCAGGCAGTGAGTAAGGCTGATCCGTGGATACCCAGAGGTGTCCCTAGGGATGCATGTCACCACCTACCTGATGGCTGCAAAGACTGGAGAAGTGCAGCATCAGCGATGGCATCAGGATGATGGGAAAAGGGTAAAGAGGGTATTTTCTCCATGGTTCCCTGGCAGATCTTTTTGCCAATGATGTCTCAGGTTGGAAAGGGGAGAAGAAAATTCATGGGCAAGGAGAGACCCTAGTAGGGAAGTAACCACAAAACTATGAAGTGCCAGCTATCAGCTGGGCAGGGAATAAGAGCACCTGCAAAAGAAGTAGTACTGGGGAACTCCTGGAAGCAACTAATGGCAGGAAGGACACACAGCACCTTCCTGGATCAGGATGCACGGTGCTGTGCTACCAGTCGTACAGATGCTAGCACCCACAATGGGGAGCAGGGACAAGGTCATCCTGTGAACTGCGGCTGCTCAGCTCCATCCTCCTGCCCTTGCTATACTTTTCAGGCCGAAGTTTGGACCCGTGTGTTACATGAAACATTTTTCATGTGGATGCAATAGCACCATTCAGTGAGTAGAACTGCATCTGCTGATCTCTGGGTGACAGACTCTGTTGCCATAACGTGGATGGCCATGAAACAGGAGTTACTCAGAGATTTGAAAGATGCCTGACTAGCAGCAGGAGAGCCTGTGGACAGGGTCCATGTGCCAGCCTGCTTGCCTGGCCCCCAGTTCCTCCAGTGATGCCTGCCAGCCTTAAGGCACATGGTCTTTCCAGAAAGGCAACATGGGTAGTGATGGAGACAGCATCTTCTGCAAGGTGTGTGGGGAGAAGTTCACTGGCAGATTCTCGTGATCTGAGCTGTTTGCTCACTGCAGTTCACTTTGCCCTGAGCAAGGGACAATATCCCACCATCAGCTTGGTCCTGGGGACCTCATGACATCCAAAAAGAGGCATCAGGCCTACTAGAAAAGGAACAGGCTGTAACATGAGGATTCCTCCTCATCTGAGACACTCCTCCAGGGACAGGGATGGCATGGGGACATTTCAGGAGTGCTAGAAGCTCTCAGTGGTGCTGGGGAGCTGAGTCAACCCGAAGTGAATCTGCATGAGCAGAATTAGATTGTGGTTGGATCTAAGTTAGGGAGTCACATTTGGCACGTCCGGTGGCCAAGGAGCTCTTTGTCTCTTCTTGTCTGGGCCGTTGAAGGCTGTGGAGATCAGGTTTCCGAGGTGCTCTGGGACGTTCAAAAAGGGAGACCCATGTGTGAAGCTGAAGGGTAGTTTTCCTGCTGCCAGACGTGCTTCACCCAAAGACATTAGATCAGGCTCTGAAGAGATGGGGGCATTTTGGACTTGGGCCATACCAGCACATTCAGCTGCAGATGGTTACAGGAACAGATAACTGGTCCTGCAGAAATTCCAGGAAGTCTGATCACCCTGGAACATAGATCCTATTCACATCGTCTGTAACCTGAGAGCAGCTCTTCGGAGCTGGGATTAGCAAAAGTATTTGGCTTCACCTGCCCTACTCCCAGTGAGCTGGTGGGCCAGTGCTAAGCCCCTGCCAGTGGGGAAGTGGAAGGCCTTTCTGCAGACTAACACTGGTCCTGGCATGGAACAAACTTGCTTCTGCTCTGCTAATATCCATGGAGAGGTGTGAGCAGGGGCTTTACCTGGATAACTCCTTGCCTGGGTCAGTGAGATGTACGAAATCAGTATATGATGGGTCACATATACACCTCGCACACCCAGACTTGTCTGCAGAGTCAGGCATGTGCACGCATGTCAGGCATGTGCACGGATGTGCTCTTGCCTTACCACCCCAGAATACTGCATCCAGCAGAGATGTGGAAAGCAGGTGGCTGGATGGGGGGATGAGGTGAGCAGGTCATATGAACGCAAAGCACACACTGCCTCTGGAGCCACTCACAGGGCAAATGCTGACATCTGCAGCTGGAAAATACCGTTTTTCTTTGCTGAGGCTTATCTTGCTTCCTGAGATGAGGCAGGGACCTGGTTGCCTGTCCCAGCCTCTGCCCTATGGGATGGCATTTGGTCCCAGAGCACATCCAAGGAGGAGGTGGGGCTCCTCCTGCAAGGGAGTATCCCAGAAGTGATGCAGGATGAGCAGGAAGATGCCCTATGTCCACCACTGGAAGAGATGAGCACAGCTCAGGAAATTCCTGCCTGTCTCTGGAATCTGCTTCATTGATTCCTGGGAAAAAATAGCTGAGAAATTGCCTTGTGCCTAGGAGTCAAGCTGGAAAGCTGCATAATGAACTGACAAACTGGACAGAAACAGTCACCGGGTCATATTGCACTCAACAGGGTTGGAGTGAAGTCAAACGTTTAGTGGGCCCTGATGTCTAAATTTCTGTCTCAGAAGACTGGGAGCGGGTAAATATGATACCAGTTTTGGAAAGAATGACCTAGGAAACTCAAGGTCAGCAAATCTGACTTCCACACTGAGCAAATTATCAATCTTACAGTAAAGGACCAAGTGAATAGACATGTGCATGTTTGCCTGGACAAAGGCTTAGATGACTTCTTGCTGCAGAGGTCGTGCCTCTCCAGTGCAGTGATCTGAAGAAAGAAATGTGTCTGTAAATCAGGGAGAGTCTGTTGAAAAAAGTGTCCTTGATTTTCCAAAAGGTCCTGACAAGCTCTGTCACTGAAAGATATTATTTTGTCACAGCCTGAGCAAGAATGTCATTTAAAGAGTTAGGGATGGGTGGAGAAACCGACTTTGCAAAGCGGAGACACCTGCAGGTTTAACTCTAGCTAAAGGAAGTGTTTTTCTATGGCATAACTAAATGGTGGTACTGGCTGCTATGCAGTGTTTGTGAAGGTCAAGTGCATTAAAGACTCTGAAAAGCAAGCAGATAAAGCCATAGGGGACAGATTCATCCAACACCCACGGTCTGTCAGCTGGGAGGTATCTGAAGCACAACCAGCACATGTATTTCAATTTCTGCTAACTGTGCTGACCCATATCATGTCCTGCTGGCTGTGAAGGAGGGTGGATTAGTGAACTCGTTTTTTCTCTGTGTCCCCCTCACTCCCAGTAGTTGTTGTATTCTGATGTTACTTGGACTTCTCTTGGCATTTCTTTCTCAAAGACCCATTTTGCTCATGCCTGAGCCCATGACTGGATTCAGAGGCATCCCTGTGCTGCTTGAGCGGTCCTGCGTGCTGATGGGGCTGTGGGACAGGGCAGGGAACAGGGCACATGGGGAAATGATGGGAGCAGACTGCTGTGATCCTTACAGAGCCTCTGGAAGAGCTCAAGCATGACAACACAGTGGCTCAGCCCTTGAAGGGCTGTGAGTCCCATGGGGGTGAGGAAGGATGCCCTGGAAGATGGAGATGGATGCCCCTTGAGGACCAGCAGTGCTGCTGCCCTGGAGATTTCTTCCCCAGCAAACCCTGATGGACAGCAGTGGCCCCTGTGAAACCTGAGGCCACGCTGGGTTGATAACAGTATCAATGAGATGGCTGCAGGGTCAGAATACCAGCCCCAGCCCCTGCCATACCAGGAGGGCTTCCAGACACCCAAAACCAGCCATCAGAGACACGCTCAGCTGAAGAGCAGGCACTGGAGAAGACACACAAGCAGGCTGGGCCAGGGGGGGTGGGGGAGGCACTTATTTGAGGAGGAATGAGCCTCTGGATCAGTTGCCAGACAAAGGTGGGCAGGTTCGAGTGCTTCACCCTGCTCTGCTCCAGCAGACAAGCTTGTAGAGCAGATGGCCTGGGAGCAGCAGCTGCATTAATCCTGGCCCTGTTCTTTATATAAGGCTCTGTCCGAGAAAAATGAGCGTGTGTCTTGCACACCCTTCTGAGCTTTCTGTTCCCCTGAGCTGTGCAAGCGTCTGCTCTGATCTTTTGGCCTCCCCTTCTGCCAAGACCTTGCTGAAGAAGCAAGCTCAGTTCTATGGCCAAATCCAGAATAAGGCTTTGAAAGTGAGCTGGCCAGCCTTGGGTCCAGAGAAGCAGTGAGCAACCAAGTCCCCAAGTTACACAATCTCGTATTTCATTGCTTTCCTTGCTGCAAAACTATGTCTACTGCATTTGACCATCTGGTCTCTGCAGAACTGAAACCTCTCTGCTCTCAAAAGTTTCCTTGCAGGTGTGTAGGTCGAGCGGCACCTTGAGCATCTCGCCGACCACCCAAAGCCGCTTTTGCTCAGAGGCAGCTTTTCTAGACCTTGGATTGTGCCTGTGCCCCTCTCATGCATTTCCTCCACATTGTCAACAACTGCTTTGAAGTGCAGACAACAGAGCCGTGCCCATATTGCAGCAGTGGACTTGCTCCCACCATGCATGGCGATAGGCCACTTCCCCTCTATTCACTGCCCTTTTGCTAAAGCTGGTAAGACTGTTTGCCAGCTAAGCCCCCTTTTGTCCTTGGAGATTATGCTCAACTCATGTTGTTTCCACAATTGCCTTAAGGCCCTTTCAGTGCTGCTGCTTTCTGAGGAAAAAGACTCTGTCTTATAAGCATGACCCCCAGTTGTACTTCCTAGAGGCATCTGGCCACGTTCAATGCGTAGCCCTTGTAAGCCCAGATTTCTGTTGAGTCTGAAGCAGTGGGGAATGTACCTGGTGGTGTCACAGCTTATAACTCTGCCATGTTTCATCACTTGCCTTTAGATACTGCACTAGACTCTTCATATAACAAACCCTTAGCATCTGGCAGGCTCCATAAGGATGGATTCAGGTTTGGATGACCACTGCAATAAACAGTACAATAAGTGGGATGTATGATAGCCCTGCAGAAAAGCCGCTGTTGCTGTGTATGCTGTTCATTGTTTAGTCTCAGAAAGGATGGAGTAGAACTAGAAAAGACCCAGAGAAAAGTGCCGAGTATGATCAGAGGTGTGGACTAGTGGCATGAGGCCATGCTGGTCCAAGTCTGGGTCAGCATGAGGAGCCTGGAACCTCAGACAACGGAGTATTTTGTAACTTCAGACCTCTATGTCTCCCCATCACCCCCAGCCTAGTCACTAGTATGGAGTTACCCACAAGCAGTCCTCTGCATTTCAGCCCCTGGTCCATTTCACTAGAGCAATTTGCACACTCAGACCTGGAGTGTGTCACATCAGCATGATGCTACTGAGCTGAGGACTGAATTAGTGGCTGACTGAGCTCAGCTCTTCAGGTTGGGAGCTGCTGCCTCTGGGTAAGCTGTTCCCCATGATAGATGCCCATGCCAAGCAGAAAGCAAGGACTTTACGCATCACCTGTTTCACCCAGGTGTGCGTGAGACCCATTTTTTGGTCTCAGTGTTCTCATCCTTGACTCCAGCCCAACCAGACTAGAAAGAGGACAAATACCTGTGACCACCAGAAAGCAAGATCTCTGGTTTTAGGAGGACGCATTGCATCAAAGCAGGTGAGAGACAGATAGGGGGAAGCTGATACATCTCTGTCTCCCAGGGACAATTTGCATTGACTCTGAACAGAAGGGTTGCTGTCTGCACCAAAACTTGACTGATTCTTCCAATCCCAACATACAGCACTATTTCACCTTGGAATAACACTAAGAAATAGTTGGATGGCTGTGGTCATCACAGCTGTGGTGCTGGCAGGCTGGAAAGGGACTGAAGGTCAGGGACCAGAATCTCATCAGTTGGGGACTGTCATTGTTTGATGAAGGCTTTTCCCTGACACCAGAGCCATCTCTGACTCAAAACCCCTTGAAGCTGGACAAGGAACTGCCATCCTGTCAGTGCATCCAGCCTCAGGCTGCCTGTGCTTGGCTGATAATGCGTTTTGAGCTGGTTCATGGAAGGCTTGGAGCAGAGATGGGACAGAAAGCAGTACAGACCTGGGAGCCAGGGGGGATGAGTGGCTGCAAGGCTGGACATCTTGGTTTGGAGAGCTAAAGTTCAGGTTTGTGCAGAGCTCTTCATCCTGGCAGCACCAGCCACTGACTGGAGTAGCCCATTTACTTTAAGGTCTCAAAAGCTCCATGAGGAATTTACTGGAGCAAGCTGGCAGGTGGCCAACTGGGAACATGCATCCCGATTTGGACAGCTTCAAAACTGTCCGAACTGAAGGGATTCAGTGCTACGTGGCAAGTAGCTATTCCCTAGGTGGCGAGGAACCAGATCTGGATGCTGGATCAGTTTTAGTTCCTGTTCATGATACTATTTTGTGCTTTTCATTTGGGTGTTAGTAGATGAAGTGCTGAGTTAATGACCCCTCCAACCATGGCACCAAAGGCCCCAGGCTTCCCAATTTTCTTTGAATGTGCTAGAAATCACTTTCTTTTCCTTCCTTCATGGTTCTTCTAGGGCAATGGACTCAGTGTTCATACTTCTGTGCTTTCCTAGTACCAAGAGGTTGCAAAGCATCCAGACCTAAGCACAATCCTCAGCACAGCTGGGACAAATGCTGGTGCTGGATTCCAAAGTACTTTTGGGTGGGAATTAATGAAGTCTCCTTGCAAATTCTGGTCAGATAAACACCCAAACAGATGACCACAAATATTCAACTACAGTTTGAAATGTATTTGCAACAACATGCTCTCTTGAGAATGAGCCTTCCTAGGCAAACACTCAGAAAACCCACATCATAAGCTCAATTGCTCCCTGAAAACAAATTTATGAATCATTTAGGTAACCACTAATACTTCACACACATCTGAGATGCTTCTAAAGGCAATCACAGTTCCCTTCTTGGGAGGGTTAAGTGGGGCAAATAACTTACCTCACCTGGTCCTCCATCCCTCCTGCCCCATCCTCTTGTCCCATAGGATGGTGAGGGTCACACCATCTCTCTAGAGTGTCTGTCTTCTCTGCTGTGTTTCTGCTTCTGTACTGGCCCAAACAGGGGGCCATGAGTATGGGCAATGAGACAAGGAGCACCTGGCCAGATGCAGGCAGGATCCTGTACAAGTGGCTGCCTCTAGCTGGAGGCTGATGTCTCTGGGATGTTGACACATGTCTTGCTTGTCAGTGCCCCCCACTCCGGTGCTTTTCCATGCCCTGGCACCTTGGGTCATCCTCTTTCCCAGTGCCCGGCATCTTCCCATGGTGGCAAAGGGACCTTCTCCAGACCATGGCATGATGAGGTATTTCCCCCGGATAAGAAGACTCAGGGCCCAGCCCTGCCATTGCCTTGCAGAGCCAGCTCTGCCGGTGGGGGGAGCGTGACCTTGTGACTCCCCACAAATCCCAAATTAATTAATCCTGGGGACGCTGGGGCGGCATGAACAGCCTGTTTGATTTCTCTGCAGTTTTTTCCTGGGGCTCAAAAGGATTAGTGCAGGCGGGAACAGGGAAACATAACAAGGGGCTCAGCTTTCAGCTCCCACTCCCAGCCAGCAGACTTCTGTTCTTACCAGAGGTATTAGCAGCAGTAATCCGCAATGTCTCCGAGCACTATCTGTGTGCGGCATCCTCTTCCTCTCCCCCCAGCACTCCCATGTGTGCTTCCATACTCAGCTCACTCATGTGTATTCATGTCTTGCCTGACGTACTTGCATCATCACAACCCTCCATGCACATCCCACCCAGCCATTCCCTAAGCCACATTTAATGCCCCACACAGCACCCATTCAAATTACTGGGGGGCAGTGCTCTCCTTGCACATCTGTCTCCATGGCCTAACACACTTTGTGTGCAAGTGCTTGATGTGATGTGTGCTCTCATGCACATGTTCTTTATCATGTATACCCCACTGGACTTGGGCATGTCTGCATCCCCCCCCCATGCATAAACATCTCACTCACATAAACTCACATGTGTGCTCACAGCTTGCCCATCATAATATTCCCATCACCCTCCTCACATGCTCTGAGCCAAATCCTGGCTCACCTCTGCAGTCAGCATGCTCATGTTGTAGTTTGTTGACTCAGGCTAATTCTCTTACACCTTTCTTCCATGATTCCTTGCTGAGCATGTTAAGCATGCTGGTCCTCACTGAGAAGTGGTGCACCACCATGGTGGTGGTCCACCACCATAGAAGTGGTGATCTAGAGTCAACTTATGAGACTCAAACTCTTCCTTAGAAGGAGTTTCATCACAGCCTGAGCAGGTACCAACTACAAGGACCCATGAAGACATCTGGGCTTGGTATCATCTCAGTGCAAAGAAGCCTTTGGTGGAAATAGCTGAGCTGCCACTATCTGCTTCCCCTGACAAATCTGCTAGCACCATTTCTATCTGGCATTCCTTTAATAACTCCTATGGTAACCAGGATCAGACAGCATCTCTGTGACCCAGTAGGCCTGGGCATCTCAGAACACTTGAGGTCACTTTATCAAGCCACCAGCTCCAGTGCCTGCCCATGACCTCTGAGGTCCCAATTAATGAGGTGAGCATGGATGCATTTAGTGGTCCATGGGCACCATTCATTGCCTGCTATCCAGTGCCTCTTCATCCTGCCAGACAGATGTTAAGACCCAGAGGGTCCTAAGCACAGTCACCCTTAGGATAAGGAGAAGCAGAAAAGTGTGGGGTAGACAAAAGTAATAGGATTTCATTAAAACAGCAAATCACAGGGGTGTGAGAAATGTTCCCTGACTGGGCAGGTAGAAATAAGCCCTCCAGAAGTCAGCCGAGCTCATGCTGCAGCTAACTGAGAATAGACCTGTGCAAGATCTCACCTGTGGAGGTAACTGAAGGTAACCATGAAGGTAAAAGAGTTTCTCATTAATCTTACAAAGGCAAATGGACTGACTGAGCATTCATGAGGGAGGGGAGGATGGCAAAGCCACAGATGGAGCACGTACAATGGCCTGGCCTTGTCTTTGGGGCAGCAGCAAGTATGGGTGGATGAAGATCCTCAGATGGGTTCAGTAGCCGCAGGGATTCCAGTAGGGAAGAGATGGAGAGGAGACGGCTGCTGCTTTGGTGTGCTCTGCTGACGGGAGCACTGTGGGTGCCAGTGGTGCCACTGCCACCTTCCAAAAAGAGGCCACCATTTTGAAGCAAGAGCTGTTTAAGAAACTATGTCTCCGAAATTCAAGTCACACCTCTGAGGGTAAGAGATTCCGGGTTGAGGGGGAGGGGGTGAAATGGGATGATTGATTAATCCAGTATGAAAAAAAAAAAAAAGGAAAAAAAAAAAGGAAAAAAAAAAAGGAAGGGTATAACAGGACCTTGCACCTTGAAACTGAAGCTCAGAAAAATCTGACTAGAAATAAGGAAGAGATGTTATCACCCAGCAGATTAACCACAGCAACAATCTACTGAGGGATTTGGGAACCCTCCAGTACAGTGGAGGCCAGGCAGTCCCTCACTTTATCCCCACCCTGGGTCCAGCCTGGTGTATTTTTTACAAGAAATTGTCTGAACACTGGTCTCAGTGACAGGAAAATTGCTCTACTCTGAGACCCCAACTTGGCTTTATTGCTGCATCTTCACATGCCTTCTGAGGTGGGCTTCCTTACATCCTCCCTGAGCTATGAGGATGGACAACAGAGACATTTGTGGACGTCTCAGTCTCCAAGGGAAGCTCACACTGATGGATGGTTTCTTTTCCCCAACTTTTCACCTGGTTGCTCCATTGCTGCACCTTGTGGCAAGCCCAGGAGTATCAATCCTGCAGAGGAAGACACAGTGTGAAGTCAATGCCTTCTAAAGGGCACCAGTGAATCCCTCACCACTGCTCTAGACATAGGCACGTGGGAAGATATATGCATTTCCCACGGAGAGAAAGTCAATCTCCAGAGCCTGGTGAGCAGTGCTTGGGCTGGGGAAGAGGAGAGTGATGCAGATGGAGATGGGAAGCAGAGTAAGAAACTCCCTGGGTCAGGTGAGTTAGCAGAGTGCTAATGACAGGGTGAGTTCAGCCTTACTTAAACCTCTTAGAGACCACAGCTGCATGACTTTGCTGGGCTTTGTTGGGCTGCCTCACCAGCTCCCCATCCTCTGTCATAGCCTGAATCAGTATCTCAATTCCCTTTTGTCCTGCTGCTATTCAAAAGAAAGATCTATATCGAGTCCTTCTGAAGAAGGACCCATCTTCAGAAGAAGGAGCCTGGGTTAGGCAGGGAATTCAGCTATGGAGAGGACTCTTGGATGTTAATGTGGGCCCAGGGAAGCAGGTGACTGAAGGAACTACTTAGCAATGGATTTCTTCATATGCTGGAGACAGCATACTCCGCATCCAGGTTGTGGTGGGGAAGATGTGAAGGCAGGCATCTGTTTGGCTGCAGGCACTTGTCTGGATGGAGGCACCTTCTGAATGGCCCCTGGTACCTACTGGTCCTAGGCATGTCCCTGCAGAGTAGGGGAGTCTGAAGGCAACATTAGAGGCTAATAGGCTCCGAATAAGCTCTGTGGAGAAGCAGGTGTCCCATGTAAGTGTTTTGAACTGTTCTTAAGAGATAACACAGCTTGGGTGCTGAACTGCACCAGATGCCTAGCCTGAAAACACTTGACTGCCCACTTGTAGTGCTGGACCTGAACATCAGGATGTGGCCCTTGATTGTGCTGCAAACACATGAAATAACTAAAAAGCCTGCCATTAAAGATTTATTTTTTTTTTACAGAGGATGAGTAAAGGATTCTCCAGCTGTTTTCCCATGGACAACTGCAGAGGAGGGGGTTGGAAGGAAGACTTGTTGTGACCAAGAGGGCATATCACATAATCACAGAATGATAGGGGTTGGAAGGGACCTCTGGAGATCATCTAGTCCAACCCCTCTGGCAAAGCAGTATCGACTAGAATTACTGGGGCTGGAAAAGACCTCTGAGATCATCAAGTCCAGCCTATGACCCAACACCACCACATCAGCCAGACCATGGCACTAAGTGCCACATCCAGCCTTTCTTTAAACACCTCCAGAATACTTCAAAGGAAGCCTACAAACAAAAGTACTATGAATTTTAACTAAGTCCTGGGCTGGACACTCCCCTTACACCCATGTAATCATTAATTTCAGAAGAGTGACTTCTGATATACCCCACGGTAAGCCCCAGATCATACAAATCCACTCTTTATTGCCCGAGTAGTGCCATTTAAAATCAATAGGATTACACACAGTGGTAAAATTAAGCACCTGTGAAAGTGCTTGCAAGGTTGAGGCCTAAGGCCTGGTCTGGGCACAGCTTTTGTACTTGAAGAACCGGTTCACTTAAAGGTTTGTTTTGTTCTCGGTTTTGTTTTTAAAGAAAACAACAGAATAATTAAAGCCACACACCCACTTTAAAGTGGACACGTTTTTATTACTGTAAGGGGAACTTCCAAGAGCACAGCCACTCGCGGGTCAGCTGCGCTAACGCTGCGGGGAGCCGCGTCAACGCTGTCAAGAGCAGCCCCAACTTTTGCACCTTCAGCAGCTCGACCAGGAGATGCCAGCCCACTGTGACTACTCAAAGTTCCCCAGGCTACACATCCACAGAAAGCACCTGCTGGAACTGGCAACGTGGGCAAACCTCTGTTTGAAGAACATCTGGTCTGGAGTGTGTAGAAAAAGTCAGATTTTTTTTTGTGATTTTTTTTTTTTTTCCCCCCATAATTTTCTTCCTATCCTGTGTATGTGCACCCACGGGGTAAAAAAAAAGCCCAACCAAACAAAACACACGCCTGAAAGCTTTGATGTGTGCAGAGTTAAGATTGCCTCACAAGAAGACAACAAAAAGGAGTGTCCATTCTAAGGACAACACCCCAACCTTTAGGAGATATGAGGAGGCAGAGGAGGTGGAACAGAGAACTAACATGTTTGGATCACTAAGAGGTTAAAAAATTGTCACACTTTCAAAGAAGAAGAAAAAGACAAAAGACATTAAGAGTAAACAGGAAATTTGGGAAATCTATTTCACTCAAAGTAGCAAGCATCTGGAATAAATTGTCAAGATCTTAAGATCATCAAAGCAAAGTATTAATGAGGTTAAGAGGCAGCTAGACTGGAGGAGGAGACTGAAGAATACAGTGACAAAGGAAAGAGGTGGAGCAGAGAGAGAAACCTGGAGGCAAGAGGCTCATAGCCTAAAGGGTTTTGTTCCTCTCTGTCCAACACTTCCTTAGCTTAATGCTTCAGGGGTTTTTTTTCTGCTGCTTTTTTGGTTTTATGGAAAGGAAATAATACGTTTTTTCCTCCTTAGGAATTCCATGCTGGGATCTGTGAACCTGCAAATTTCTAAGTTCACTCAGAAAAGTACAAGAAAACTGAATGCACTTTGCTCCTTCCACCATGTAGAGCTTTCTGGAGTCCTCATTTCTTCCTTTCACACTTTAAATTAAGAATAATTCTTACTTTTGTTACAAAATGTTTCCTAAAGAAGAAGAGCCTTGTCCCTGGAATCAAAAGGATTTAGTAAACATTTCCATGGATTCAAGAGCTGTTTTTTGAAAAAACTCATTTGTTTAAGAGTAATTCAAACCAGGCTAAACAACACCTTTAAAGATGACAAAAACCAGTAGGCATAAATGAATAAAGAGTCTAAGAAGGAAATACTTAGCATGACTTAGCCCTTAATATCCAGATCCCTCTCTAGAAGGGATAATCAGAAAGCTATGTTGGCCTTTACTCAAAAGAAGGGAACGGCCCTTCCATCTCCGCCTGGACTTTTATTAACTATATTGGTTACATTCATGGTCATTAACATCCTTTAAAAGATGATCTTGGGATTTAATTTTCCACCTCCCATTATTGAGCAATGGAACATTCATAAACAGTAGACGGAAACAACTCTGTAGAAAAAGACAAGAAAGCCTCCGAGTTCCCATCTCTGCCAGTTGAATTAAACTAAACTGAGGGTTCCTTGTGAAATCGATTGAAGAGCAGTGCTGTATATGCACATACATTAATCAGCACACCGGGGGAGATAGAGCACAGGAAAACACACACTTGCCTGTCCTCTGCTCTAATAACTACATGCAAACTTCAGCCAAGCCTGACAGAGTGGGAAAGGTTTCAAAGATAGGAAGCTCCTCTGGGGTTTTGTTACCCAGGCAGCTGGGTAAAGGATGGAGATGCGCTCAAGCCCCACCAAAGTAAAGTGTTTATTAGACATAAGAGAATCCACACCAGCCTTCATTACCTGGCTAATAGCACAGGGACCGCTCGTGCTGTTTGTTATCAGCTAAGCACCCACATCTAAGCAGGCCGAGTTTTATTGGGAACACCTGCTCTTGGCTTTGCAAGAGGCAGCTGAAGGTCTGCTTCAACCTCAACCGCTTCTCCATTAGCTGCTGCCAAATCCCTTTCAGCACCTTCCCAGTCCAAGAGGAGCCCAAGGGGCTGTTGTGGGGTCGCCCTGTACTGGCAAGGGCACCGGGAGGGCTGATTGGCACTTACTCCTAGAGAGACCAATGTTGCCCAAAGCACTTTGTCTTTAACCCAAAGCGAAAGAAATATGTCTTGGTACTTAGAAGGAGCAATGAGTTAGATCAGAAGAGTCTTGAATGACTCAAAGCGTTCGAGTTACATTGGTGAAATCAGCCACCATCAAACACAGTGGTCGTGAGAGGAGGGGTGTCTTCTTCAGCAGCCAGTTCAGTCCTGGTTCCTCACTTCAGAGGTCCGAGGTGTCCTCTGGGCCATCCCACACTAGACTGACTAAAAAGAAAGCACCAAACCCCCTATTCCTCACTTCAGCACTTCAACAAGATGCCACAAATACCCACAGCAGTTAAACTGGCCGAGGCCTCTTCTTTTTCTTCCAGTTCTAACGCAGAGAATCAACACTAGAGGGGCTTTGAGGCACTCTGCTATTTTTACCTTGCCTTTAAAACATTACTAGAAGGAGCCATCTGTAAAAAGCAAGATTAAAAGTTTGCTCCCTCATCCAGGTATGTGAACAGGCAACCCGGGCAGACCTTGCCAGGGAGAGCATTCTGCCCAGCACCCCGCTCCTCAGGGCTTAACTGATACCAGCCTGATACGTGCAGGCACAAAACACAGGAGAGCTTTAATAGTAAAAGCAGGCGGTTGTTTTTTCAGTGGCTGAGGGGTGCCTTAATGAGCACGCTGTGTTGTAGTGGCTGGAAAAAGGTGATAAGCTTTATATGTTATATGAAAAGCCAGGGGGTTACTTTATATAACCAGACACAGCTGACTAAACAGGGCACAGAAAGTCATGCACAGCCAAGGTAAGACAAAACAAAACAACAAAACCCCCACAACCTTCCCGTCCCGCCTCCCCCAAAGAACCGGTTCCCCAGACAGAAGCCCGGGGTTGATCCGAGGCCTCAAACACACTAATTAATATGCTGCTGGGAAAAAACCACCGGCTTACCTTGGCAGGCTGAGCCCTCGCCTCCTCCACGGCGGTGGTGCCGGAGCAGGGATGGGAGAAGCGGGAGAAGCAGGGACGGGAGAAGTGGGAGAAGCAGGGACGGGAGAAGCAGGAGAAGCAGGGACGGGAGAAGCAGGGACGGGAGAAGTGGGAGAAGCAGGGACGGGAGAAGCAGGCTGCACGTGAGTGCGGAGCAGCCCCTGCGACTGGGCCCAGCTGCCTCGCCTGGCAGGGGCTCCTGGGGGGCAGAGAGGAGCCTGTCGGCAGCAGCCCCTCACAGATGTGGGGCTGGAGGAGCCCTGGAAGGTTCCAGGTGTCCCCTCAACAGCCTCCCTCAACGTGGCTGTAGCACGTGGGAAGGGGTTTGCAGAGCAGGGCTGCCACGGCCATGGCCTCGCTGGCTCCCGGGGCCCAGCCGAGCCTCGTGTGCTGCCAGCGGCTCGGGGCTTGCCCTGCTTTAGCACACGTGCATCGATGTGTTTGACCCAGGGACAAAACTGAACTCGTCCATCTTCTCCAGGAAAAGCCAGGGCAGCGTGCAGTGTTCCAGCGCTACCCGGGTGCTGCTGTTTGGAGAAACCCGGGTGAACTGTAACACCGATTTAAAAAGAAATGGCTGATATTTCCTTAAGGCTTTTCACAATCCCAGACAAAACACAGATACTTGTACTGCTTCAGCGCTTGATTCACACCAGTAGTATTTTTCCAAGCATCTAATTCTGTCACAGCCTTTACACTCTCAGCCCAGTTGGGGAGGGCAGAGATCCTTGCTGAAACTCGCTAATTCCTGCTCTACAAATAACTTCATGCCTGCTGGTTAAACTGCATCCTTTTTACATGTGATAGCTTAAAGGCACTAGCTGACCAGTAAATTCACGGAGATTTAGGTCTCTCTGGCCTGCCCCACTCTCTCTGGTAATGAGCTTTCTACTCATCACAGCTGTGGTGGCTCTTGCAGCTTCCAAAATTTAAAGGGACAAGGCAGGAGAAGTGAAGCTACCCCACCATCCCTTCCCATTTCTGTAAAGTAACATCTTTTTGAACCATGTGAGCCTTGTGACACCCTGAGCAATACCAGTTTCCAGCACAGCATGGGTAGGTTCATGCAGGAGGCCAAAAGCCATACAAAGCAGGAATTAAAAGGCTTTCAGTAACACTGAGCAAGTCGGCCAAAGGAGAATCAGCTCCTCATTTCCCAAGTGTGGAGTGGGATGTGGTTTATCTGTGCTGGACAGGTATAGAGAAACCGACTGCTGCTTGAGCTTGGTGAGTGGTGTTCACAGCTCTCCAAATAGCCACGTTTCTTCTCCAGAAATGGTTTTGATGGTGGTCTCCAGTAATAGAAAAGAGAACAAGCTGTAGCACCTGCAGCAAATACCTGACCAAGCCTATCGGGAGATCTGTTGGGAGTCAGCTCACATGTACAGTTTTGCAGGATCAACACCTGGAAAGGCAATGTAGCCAATGGATACTGGTCCACAGAAGACATGGCTGATCCTGACTCTACCTACTGGCTGTGTGACCTCAGCCAAGATGGTTCTTACCTCACTTTTTCCCTTCAGTCCTCTGGCTGTTCGGGTCTCCTTCACTTGTGTACATAAGTTCTCTTATCCCATGAAAGGGCAGCTACTGTCTTCTAATCGTTGTAACATAAAGTCCTTGTCTGGCCTAGCATCTGAGCTCTGGATTCCAGCTGAAGCAGCTGACCAAACACCAAGCTTGCTAGTATATTTGCAAAAAAATGATGTTCCTCAGGTCAAAAGGCACATTAAGTGATCATTTCAACTGAAAGGGACAGTAACAAATGGCAGCATTTCCCCAGATAAGGACTGGAGGAGGCACTGCCATGTTTGACCATAAATACCTGAGTTAGCTTTCCTAGGGACCTGGCTTTATAATTAGACACATGCTTGCAGAGGCTGAATCAGGGGAGAAAGGAACTTAAGTGCCCTGCAGTGCCTTTTCAAGGACCTCTCTCCTTTCAATCACTGAAAAGAAGTCCTGCAGAGATAAGCGTCCTTGAATATACACTAGATTTAAGTGGCCAAAGTTAAGTCAATACATAAATATCCCCCAAGTTCTGTAACTCTAATAAAAATTTCCAGGTTTACGCATCAGAAAACTATGATTTCAAATGCTCTGCCCACATACGCTTCAAGGACTCAAAGTCTGTCTTCTTCAGTGTGAAACCTCTCTTATGCTTTCTGAAGTCTTGAGTTTGGAAAAGGGCACCGCAGCATGCGGAAAGACAGAGGACCTCAGATGCTGCAGCTGTACAGGTAGTTCTGCACGGTGTCAACATGCCCAGAAGTGTCACTTCACAAGTTGTGAACCCCATGTCATCAGAGCTGTGGGAGGAGGAGTCTTTTCCGGTGCAAGCCTTTAAGAATCCAAGGGGATTTGCTCTTGCATATAAACCAGCTTTGTTGAAGTTGGTTTTCCCCATTTATAGTGGGAAATGCATTCTCATGGAGTATAAGTAATATCATAGGGAGAAATAGGTGGCTGTGATCCATGGATATCATCTTGATGCTGACCACTTGAACTTATACAAACTGATGGGGAAATGAAGCAAGGCCCCCAGGTGAGAAACTTTTTCTGTATAGTTGCCTACAGGCAGGTTAAAGACCAGTCACCTAGAGCACAGTTAAAAAATATGTCCAATATAAAATATCACTGCTAAAACCAGAAGACATTTTGAGGACAACAGGGGAGGAGGAGACTGTCCTAGGGACAGACACTGTTCAATGTTAACAGTTTGAAGGGCAAAACAAAGAACACTTAGGCAAAATTTGTGGATGATGGACCATAAGATAGGACAAGTTATGTGGAGTTTGGAGGACTAGGATAGAATTCAGAGCAGCTTTGAATTGAAGAGGAGGTAGAAGGACCCACGAGAAGAAATTGAAGATCAGTGCAGATTGTTACATGTTAGAAGAAAGGAAGCAGTAAAATTCAGCGAGTTAGGCTGCAGTTCCCCAGGAAAGGATCTGAGGTTCAATGTGCAGCACAGATTGATCAAATGTCAACCCAGTAAAAGCTAAGTGTCATTGGGGTTGTATTGACAATGCTGCTGTATGTTACATCATAGCATCACAGGTTTATTGAAGTTGGAAGGCTCCTCTGGAGATAGTCTAGACCAAAACTCCGTCTCCAAGCAGCACAGGCTAGAGCAAGTTTCCCAGGACCATATCCAGTTGGGTTTGAGATATCTCCAGTGCTGGAGGTTCCACAACCTATCTGTGCAACCTGTTGCAATGTTTGACCACTACCAAAGTGAGAAAATGTAAACAGAATTTCATGCGTTTCGGTTTGTGCCCATTGCCTCTCATCCTATCGATGGACACCAGTGGGAGTGGATCTGTTGTGCTCTGTCCCGTCATCCAGGTCATTAATGAAAACATTAAACAGTATTGGCATTGTATTTTCCTGCAGAAAATTCATACTTCAGATACTGTGCACCTTTTTAACACCAGCAAAAACTCGAGGTGTGTCCTTAGATAATCCCTGCTGGTACATTACCAAGGCAACAGAGGCAGAGGGGAAAGGGATCTAAGAAAGTTTCTGGGATAGATGGCACAGGCTAGAGGGAGATCAGAAGCAGCAGTTACTAAGAAAGAGAGGTCTGGAAATAAACTTCTACTCACACTGCCTAGAAACATACACAACCTTCACTGCTGCTGAATCACAGCGGGTGGTGTTGGTTTGTTTGGGGGTTTTTACAGACAAGTCCCTGAAATAATTATTCCATCCTGGCTGGTGCTGAAATTTTGTGTCCAAGTTGGCACGCTATGCTTGAAGAAAAATACGCACAAATTTAAGGTAATCTGAAAGAGAGCAAGAAGAATTAAAAGTGTAGAAAAGATCATTGAGAGGAAAAGCTGGAAAAAGAATGTTGAGAAAAAGAAAAGTAAACAGTCTTCCAGTGTGCTAACGTTCATTACAAAGAGGATGCAAAGGATGAAATTGGCTTAATTTACAGACAGAAAGATTCCAGTGAGATGGTAGGGGGCAGGGGGAAAGCATAAATAGGCTAGCTTTGGACTCGAGTCTACCTAGAAATTTTAGACAGGTCAGGCAAACATTTCTAACAACGATCCTGCCTCCAAGCAGAATGACAAGCTGGGGGAAACTCATAAGAGCCTTTCTCTTCCTTTTACGCCCATATATTTCAAAGGCTGCTCTACCCATTCATAAGGTTCCAGGAAAGTTCACAGGATTAAACATCTAAGAGTTAATAAAACACATTATCAATTCTACCCTGTTTCTTTGTTTTTTGCCATCCGAAGAGTAATTGTTTGTGAAAGAACCAACACTGAAGAGTGACTGCCAGGGTTCATGCGAGTTCAGTTCCCATCTGATCATTTTAATGATGCTTGGTGAGAATCTGTTTTTGTGGAATTATTCTCAGCTCTTTGTTCCCTTCAGTTATTTGAATCTGCATCCAAAACCCATAAGCAGAACCCTATGTCCCCAAATGAAAATGGAGATTGAAATGAATTTGGGATTGGTAAAGATTCTTAAAATAAGCCTGTTATAGTTGCATTATACTTATCTGAACATCTGTCCTTCCTCCCTGCAGAAGGGGAAGGTTACGGCTCCAAATTCTCTTATGTGATGGTCCAAGAACCCAAGCTGCAGAAGTCCAAATGAACTACATATTTGGTGGTATAGCCCAACCCAACGATCTCTTCAAAAAGTAGGCACTTGTCTGCTGCACTGCCCCTGAAGTGCAGTAATTCTGGGGCAACAGACAGGAAAAAAAAAGGGAGAAATAGATTTTGAACAAAGAGAAAAGTGCAACAGTGAGGAAGGAGCAGCAGAACTGCAAAAAACCTGAAGGCAAATAGTAGGTTCACATGGAACTTGAGGCTTTATCTAGCCTACAAACCACTTCAGAGTGCCATCTCAGGGTGGTTGAGAGCATTCTGGTGATGCATGAACACTTGGTAGCTGCTGGAGGACCCCACAGACTGCACCCTGGTTTAGTCTCCATCAGAAACTGGAGAAAATTTTGTCTGAATTTCAAGCAGAGCCTCTGGTTTAGCTTCCTCCAAAAAGGCTACCTAGGTACCTTGAGGTAAGAAGGGGCAATTAAGTTATTTGCTTCAACATTGCACAGCTCCAAACCAAATCACTCATCTAGATAAAGCCTAGCTCAACCTAATCTGCACTAAGGTGGTCCTATTTTCCATCCTATTTTCCATCCACAGCTCTGTGCTGCTCTCCATCTGCAGCTGTTAGGGAGCAGCTTCTCCCTGAGGAACAGGGAACCTGCAGCAGGGCATGGTAACACGGTCAGCAGGAAAGTGCCTTCACCAATATCCAAGCAAGGTCAGCCCAAAGACGATAGTCAGGTTCAAGAGTCCAGATCATCAGGCAAATCTACAATGATGAGAGAGGTTCAACACCAAGCTGAAGATCAGAGTTATATCCAGTGACATTTACTAGGGCCATACACAGTCCAGTGGTTGCTGGGAAGGTCCACAGTGATATGGAAGGCCTAAAGAGCAATGCAGATCCAAAAGTGTAACTCAAGAAAGATGTGAAGGTTCTGGGGTGAACTTAAATGGGTCTCTTGGGCCCACAGACATCAGGTGTGGATGGAGGTTCCAGGGGGGACTTATCAGGGCCATTAAGGTCTATTAGTGCACCCAGGGCCAAGACAGTTGCAGACAGGCAAGAAAATTTAGGGAGCTGATATGACTGAAGAGTAAGGAGGTGTCTTCTCAGTCAGCACCTGGGGTGTGTGTGTATGAGCTGTAGTGCTGATCTGAGGGGGGAGGTGTGGGTGTGGGTGTGTGTGCAGTCAGGGGAAGTGGAGAATGTGGAACTGCTCAGACCAGACTCAGAAATCAGCCTAAAATGCCACAGAGCTGCACTTGAAGAAGTCATGTAACTAGGCATGAACAGATTAAAAAGGACCCACCAGAAAGTGGCACGCTTTGATGGAAAAATGTGACCTCATCCTTCAAGAGCACTATCCTCAAAGCTTTTCCCTACCAGCTTGCATGAGGAAAAATACAGCTCTCTGGACTGAAGGCCAACGGTAAGCCTGCATGCCGTTTTGTCTCATCTTCAGTCTCATTCTGAAATCTTTAAACAGTGCAAAAACCATAAGCACCATCTGACATCTGATGCCTGAGTGACTTCAGCTCATATTAGTGGAACAGTCGGTACTCATTTAGTTGGGTATGTGATTTTGTGAAACTCATGCAAGGTAGTAATAGACTTTGCACGTGTGTTTGTGCCGTACAAGAGCATTTTCCAGACCCACCACTCAAGCAATTTCCAAATGAACTCTCTAAATGACACATCCATTTTGCAGCCCTCTCCCATAAGCAGCTCCTTACCTTACTGAGAAGCGCTGTCACTTGTCTGGGTCTGCATAAGAGCCTAAAGCAGAAGCTCATAAATCACCCTTTCTACTGTTGCACTGAAAATCCTCTACCTCTGTGACCTCCCACTGCCTAACTACAACCCCATCCCATCAGCAGTGGTCATACACCTGCAAAAATAATACTTTCCGGGGAGAGAAGAGCCATCGTGTGAAACAGAGGGAAGAACTGTGCTTGTAGAAAAGCTCAGCTTCTGGTGAATAAGCTGTGAGGTGGAAAAAGGGGCCACGGGTCATGTAGCCTCTGGCATCGCATGGAGGTTTACTAGTTCCCAAAGCCCAGTCAAGCCACACACCTCGTTGGGAGGAATGGGCCTGTGTGACCTCATGATTCTTTCTGATGTTGCCAGAACATACAGCAAGAGGTGCTAAAGCCCTCTCTACATCTTCAGCAAGATTCATGTAAGAAAGGGCCAAATTTTGCTTCTAGCTGTGTCCACTAATATTTTTAAGGGAGAGAATTATACAATTGGGAATTGCCTACTCGTACTAGAAAAACAGGAATACTCACAGTGCTTCTGGACATAGGGGGGGGGTGAGATTTATTATATCAACTTTGTGTCTGCTCAGAGCCTTCTCATTCCAGCTTTTCCATAAGTTACTGAGTGCAGGGGTTTGCTGGAACAACAAAAAATGCAGGTGAGCATGAATGTCACATCCCTGATTCATGCTAAAGCTTTTTTTGTGTAATTTCTGCCTCTCCTGGTGAGGGCAGAATTTGACACTTTGCCCTCCTGTTCTCTTTCTACAAAAACTGAGATGGAAATGGAAAATAAGTGACTTGTTACGTCCTCTCAATGTCTGTGGGACTGTGGTGCCAACAACACTGATGCAAAAGGAAACCATTTTCATTAGTTGTTAAAACAGCAGAAGCTTGTTTTACTTTGGCTGCAGCATCCTCCTGACTCCCACGCAGGAAGTATTCATGCAATATTCCACATAGGCAGAGTATCTCCAGTTCCTAGAAGGCCAAATACAAGAAACTGTAGCCCAGTTTAGAAACTACACTGATCTTGGATTATGAAAGTGAGAGGTAGTCTGCTCTCGTGTAACCCTGGGCTACAGTTCCCGAGTTCTTTTCTTGTCTTTGTTCCTAGACTTTTGACAATCAAAACCACATCCTTCCAGAGTGTGCCTCGACTGTGAAATAAGGCTGATGACCAGGGTGAAATGACCTAATGACTGAGGTGAAAGGCTAGGTGCTATTCTTATTTCATGGACAACCTCCTACACTACCTCTGACAGGAGAAATTCAGTCCTACTGGTTTCTAAGTGTGCCTAGGTAAATTTTACTTTGAGAAAAAGAGCCACTATTCCACTTCCTGTTCTTTTGCACCAAAGTGATTGAGTCAAGTGGCTTATGAAACTGGCCACATCACTAAGACAGAGAGGGCATATTGCATATTCAGAAGAGCTTAAGATTGTTTTATTTACACTTCCATTGCTAGGGGCTGTGAAATAGAGCAAAATTCTATTTACCAAATACTCTTCCCGGTGCAATAAGTTAGAGGGTTTCTCAATTAACACATGGAGCTTATGTATAAAAGACAAGAGGTTAAGCAACACTGCAGTGCCCAGTGGACCATCTGGTGAACATTAGGATTGTCAATAAATCACGAAAGCACCAGTTCATCAAGAAAATTCCGTTTCAAACCACTGACAGGAAAAAAAAAAAAAAAAAAAGATGGGAAAAAACTCACAAAATTGGTATTTTCATCTTTTATAAAAACAGGAGCATTAAATAACTTTAATTTCAATTGTTTTATTGGTTCTGATGACCACATGGCTTCACATACTGAATGTTTAGCCCTTTGTCTTGCACACAAAAGCATTATGAAATAACTTGGTGCATCACCACAGGAGAAGCTCATCTCTTCCTCTTAGTCTTTCTCCTCACCATGGGTGATAACGTAACAGAGGTTCTTATAGTCAAGATTACCAGAGACATCTGGAGGGAAAGCAGCAAACATCTGCTTGATCTGCCAAGCAAACAGGAGATAAGTGTTACAAAGGTAGGACTGTGGGACAGCAACATGTACCGCTTTTCATTTTCAACCCAGTTCAGCTCCCTCCTGCCTTGATCTGTTAATCACTATGGAAAACTTTCCCTTAGCTTCAGTAAAACTGAAATGGGAATTAGGACACAACTAGTTAATACAGTCCTGTTGGAATCCCACCAAGTTCACTATCAAAAAAGGCTCTCCCTGAAACCCAGGTAAGCCCTGGCCAAATAATGTACTATGTTCTGCACTCTGGTGTCTTCTTGCCATGACCCAGCTCCACTCAATCTCATCTTCTGAAAATAAAGTCCCTTTAAATTCCTCCCAGCCAGCAGAATCCATGCTCAGTCTCACACAGACCACAAAGTCAGTACCTCGTTTCAGAACCCATTTCAGATTTCAAACAAAATAACTCTCACAGACATAGAAACCAGATCACAGTCCCCACCCATACCCACTTGAACTCTGGTGAATTCATTGCCCAGCTCACCAGAGGAAAGAACAGCAAGAGATAGGCCACGCTTACACTTGGATGGAAGTCCAAAGAATCTGTTTGACTTTGATTTAGCCATGGAGCTACTCAGAAGAGATGCTCTGAATTGTTCCTAATTGCTAGAGCTGGCATCAACCTTCTCCCAGTCTGGATTTCAGCTGAGTTCATGCATTTAAAGAGGGGCAAATACTTATTGCTGAATAGTTGCTGGAGATGGATTCTTGTTTAGGATAAAGAAGATGATCCTTACCTCTTCTTGACTGAACCGGTCTGCCTGTGTCATAAGCATTTCTTTGATGCTGTTCAAATGAAATGAAATAACCTGATTAAAGGGTGATAATGGCACATGACAATTCAGATGGCAAGATCCCTCCTGAAGTTGCGTGAAAGAAAATCTGTGTGACCGCATAAATTAGAGCTGTTAATCCCTACATGATATTGTAAGAGATTTTCTGTGGGCACCCATCACTGTCAATGCCTCGCTCTGCCAACTTATTTTGCTTTTGTGACATTTTATAGAGGTTTAAAATTGTTTAAAGATATTACTCTAATTGAAATACAGCAATTTTCTATGCTTATTGTAACCTAAAATGGGAGGTTTTTCTCACTTGCTGTTTAAAGTTTGGATCACTTAACAAAACCAAAAGAGAATATTTTCTGCAAAATCTGAGGATGAAAGGAACAGAGCATGAAATGAGAAAGAGGACTTGAAAGAGAACTCCAACAGTTATTCCAAATCATCATCTGAGAATCCCTTTATTTGCATGCAGTCGTTCCCAGAGGAGACTGTGAAGCTGCATGAGACCTGTTGTATTTCACGGTACAATGTCTTGATCTGGAGTTACAGCACTGTAACAAGGAGCTTATCCCACACACAATCTGCATCCTATGCAATTACATCAAAGAGAATATTCTGGGGACAGACTCTCAGCTGTTTGCAAACCCATCGTGGGAAGTCAGTTGAGCACGTAATTTTTTTACCTAAATTTATAGGTGAATAGAAAAGTCAGGAAGAATGATTATTGTTTCCAGTCTAACCCCTTTAGATAAAGCATCTTTATAGTTCACCTGGTTACTCATGTGCTCCGTGTGTACCTGCACAATGTACTAGAACATCCACCAGTATGAACTCAGTTGTAATGTCACATAAACATCCCTTTCACTTGCACTAATAATTTCCCCCTCCTGCAGAAGAGTTCCTATATTCACCTCGAAGAGTTTGCGTTCGTGCTGAGGAGGCAGAGTTGTCTCCTTGTGTTACTACCAAAGGTATTTATACGTTATCAGGATTTTTTCTAGATCAGTAAACCAGACTCTAAATCTGTGATAACAGATGAGCAGTCTGTTGGACGAAGCCCAAAGCTGAAACAAGTCTAGAAATCTGGTTTAGTTTGTAGATTTTTTTTTAAAAAGGCTGCTTTTTTTGCAGAATTTGTTGTGGGGGAGTGAGAGCAATAGCTCTTCTGGAAACAGCCCTTTCTGCTTTTTCAAGTGAATATTTATTTCTGCTTTTTCAAGTGAATATTTAAAACTAACTACTTATAATAGAAATCATGCCTGCACAGGAACACTGCCATATGAGCAAAATTCACCTACTGTGGCTGCAGATGTTCAGGCAAAACAGTAAAACTTCCCTTTCTGCTCCCAGACACCACGCATCACGAGTGAAAAAAAGAGACAGAGATGAAAGTGTAGTTCTGATGGCAAAGCTACAACTGTACTTCCTCATATCTCTGACACACGTATTTTTTTCCAGTAAAAGGCTACAACAAAGACATCTCCCAATTTGCGTAAGAGGCACATACGCTTCTGAATCTCTTTCTTGTTGATGTGAAGAGCTCTTTTGGAAGGATAGAAAGGGAAAACTGAAAAAAAAGAAGTTTCTGGGTAATGAGTAAGGATCTTACCCACAAGGATGAGAGTGAAATTATCCATGCAAGTTTTGGGAGATCACCTGAATTCACAGACAGAGCTTAAGCTACTGTATATATTTTTTCTGCATTGCTTTACCATTCTCTCCACAGTCTTTCCTCGTCTGTCCCCCATATTGCTGTTTCTGTTTTGTTATCCTGGCCATTTGCTATATGGCTGCATTTTTGGAAGGGGAATTCTTGAATCATTGGTGGGTGCAAGAGGGGAGAGACCACTCGTTAGCATAAATTGATTATTGGATATATATATATGCACTGGGGCAAACAGCATCAGCAAATGAAACTAGGAAGCGTGATACCAGAAGGAGCGTGGTGAGTACAAGGAAGCCCTTTGCAATTTTGTCAGAAGTCACAAACAAACTTCGTTTCAAACAGGACTGAATTAAAAAAGAGATCTGAGCACTATGTGTCTTCTATTCACATGCTTAAAGTATTTAGGGGAAAAGAAAAGATCAAATATCCAATTATAGTCTTCTGATGCACAGCCCAGTAGGCTCTGGCACACTCATAAGGAAGAAGGACTGAGTTAAGGATCTTTGCACATTTTCCATTATTTATTTTATAGACAAATGAACACTCACAATTTCCAAAGCCAGAGATAATGCACTTTTTTCTTTTTTAAAGATGATTTCCTAAATAAATAAATAAATAAATCAGTCGAAGTCTTCTGGGCAAAACAGAATGTCCGTTTGTCTTGACGTAGGAGTCTAAAAGTTATCTTTTGTCCTGGCTGGCATCATTTCCTTCCCAGCTACAAATACTTTGTTGCATTCTTATAATTTCAAAACCTTTTTTTAAATTATCTGTGAAATCTCTGGGAACATTTTGGTTTTCCACTGGGTTTGCCCTTTCCACTGTGCTCTCTTGGAGCAAAACAGGTGAGCTGGAGTGAACTGTGCTCTACAATCATGATGAGAAAGACCATTGTCTTGGCCAAACCTAATCTCCAAATGTCCAGGATTCATGTAGACTCCCTGGGCCCATTTCCATATGATACAAAGCTGAAAACTTTTGTTGGCATCAGCATTAGACAGAGTTGGTGTTGGCCTGACTCACTTTGTCCAATGAATGGCATTTAGGACTGAATCATCTAACCTTTCCAAAGGCTATGCCAGTTTACACCAGCTGAGAATGTGACCTAAAGCATTTTCTCTTTTTGACATCATGCTATAGGAAGGATTTGATGTGTGGTATAATGATGCAGGCAAACAAAGTCTGTCATTGAATTTGGAAGTAAGCTATAAACTCCTGGAGCTTCTGGAAAGGTTAGAAGACTCCATCCCAGCTACCATCAAATGGACTAAGTGAGTCATTTCCAGACTAGAGGTGAAAACACACAGAGAGAAGAAACATAAAAATCCCCAGAAGGATGTTAACTCCATGAACATAAAAAGAAGTTCTGATTAAAAGGTCAACATGGCTGGTTTTGGAGAGAAACATTCCAAGATTTTTAATACGGAGAAATATTATTTATTAACATTAACTGTAATATTGAAATGGCTGTATGAGCCAACAGAAAAATTATTTCACAATCTTCAAATGTCTAAATTTTGGAAGCATATGAATAGAAGTTAAACCTCAAAGACATTCACAGAATTGATTTAATGGTTTGTTCTGTAATGATCAACATTACCCTCGGGTCTAATAAGTAAACATTATGCTCTGTTGTGGTGATGAACTAAAACAATTGTCTAATGTTAGCAGTGTGGTGGGGGTGGGGACAAGGTTGACCTTTTCCATCAAGGAAAAATAAAAGTATTTCTCTCTCATCTTCGTTTTGGAGTGTGATACTGCATTCCTAATTTGCCCCAAACTTTAATTGGCTTCCAGCATTTAAGGAATGTAGAACTGGACACAGGGTGGCAAGCTGCAGATTTTGAATGCAGTATATTGTTACAGATAGTGGTGGGAAGTATAACATTTCACGGCCTTTGTATTATCAGAAGGTTGTATTTCATGGTTGCAATTTCACTACTGTGTGATCTGGCCTGTTTGGCAACAGGCTACATTTTATTTTGATTGTTTGAGTCACTTCTGACGCGCTTCTCTGACCGTTCTTCCCAAGCTGTTTGGATAATGTTAACCTCAAACAATCAGGGGGACTGTTAACCCTCTGCTCCTACTAATAGTTTGCTAGATCCACTTGTTGTGTTTTGCTTATTTTGGAAGTTCTTTACTGAAAAGACTGTCTCTTTGCTTTTATTCTGCATACTGTGTACCATTATAAGACTCTCATACACACTGGGGTACTGCCATAGGAAAGTATGTTGGGAATGGAAAGAAATACTGTATGTGAATTTTGTGTTTTCAACTAAATTTCATGACACATCAATAATTGCAGATAATGTCATGAAAAACTCCACCTTAAGAGAGGTTTAGTTTTCATTTACTTTATCACAACATTAGCAGAATTAATCGATTCAAATGCAGTCTTGTTGGTTCCCTAATAAATTTCCTATACATTTTATGCTTCATAAAACCCACCTGAGATGGCAGCTGCAGTAAAACCATAGACCCCAAATTCGCCAAGAGATTTAAGCGTACGTGTAAATCGAGGCACATAAAGCTCTTCCCGGTAGCCGTAGGTCAGGTGTCCTCATTCACCACCCTTATTTGATGTCATTTATCCCATTTACCTGACGGCCTCCTCGCACCATTCCAGCAGTGCAATGAGGGGTTACATTTGTGCAATTAGCACTGCGAGTCCCTTTACCTAGCTGTTTTTGGTGTGACAGGTTATGAATACAAATTAAGTCCTGCCTCCTGATTTTAAAAATGGCCCCATTGACAAGAGTTGCCATATTATTAGTAGCAGCATTTGCTTCGGCTTCCACCATATCTAGTGGAATTTTACAGCAAATTCTTGTCCAGAAGCAGAATGCTCAAACAGTAAACACATAACAAGGAAAAGATCCTCACCAAAACCATGTCCCAGAGTTAATTAAATTGATCACTTTTTTTTTTTAAAGGGCACTAGCTTTCCCATTTCAGTCAAGCACTTTGAGAGTTAGGCACCAGACATGCAGTTTAATTTTGCATATGGAGTTAATCTACAAAGAGTCATGTGTTGATTTATATCCAGACCTTCAAAAAAGGCTATCTAATGGCCTACATGTGATTATATTTCCGTTGCCTCTTGCAATGTCTGAAGACAATAACATCTCTTTTTGGTATACAGATACATTCATACAATAGCCCAGTCTTTTAACTCGGGCTTACAAAGCTAAATGTTTCTCTGCCTGACAGTTCCTCTGTCTATTAAAATACTGTGAAAAATATATCTTAAGCAGTTGTCTAAACTCATGCAAGTATTTTTTTTTTCCTATTCTTTTAAAAAGATTTGAAATAAACTTACTAGTCTGCCTTTATGTGGCCTTTTCCTTCTGGGTCGAAAATCTTAAAAGCATTCAGAATGGTTTCTTCTGGGTCCGTGCCTAAAATTAATGAAATATAATTTAGAAGCCTGGATGTATTCCTATAGCTGCTGAATACTTGCTAAGTAATTGCATTCACTTGAAAACAGTGCAAAATGGAGAATTCTGCAGTTGTAGGTTTGAAGACAAAGGTTCCTTAAGTCGGCAGCATTTGTCATGTCAGATAAACAATAGAGGTGAATAGTTCAATGCTCAGAAGCTTAAAAATAATAACTCATATCTATTCTATGTCTGCAGGAGAGAAAACTTCCAGGAACTGGTCTCCAGTATCAGTACCCAGAGGATTAGTGGCTTTCAAAAATGAAAATATAACAAACTGTTTCCCTCACTGGCTTCCTTTATTCTTGTACTGTGCGTTTCTTGTAAAAACACTTTTTGATGTTCCTTGTTCTTCACTATATAGAGGTTATTTCCCTCACTAAAGGAAATGATGCTCATCATAAAATCAGAATGTCAATGGAAACAGGATGATCAATGTAAAATGGTGATCTGCCCTTATGTTCTATAGTGAGCTTCCACTTCAGTGTCTCTTCATTAAGTGTTACTTATAGAAACAGGATGGTTTAAAGCACTAGGCTGAGGCTCCAAGATTCTGCTTCTGCTCTTAGCTGGGCCACAGACTTTTGGTATGATTTTAATTTCCCTGTTTCTCTGTTCCCAGCAGTAAAATGATAGTAACAGTCTTCCTTTTCTTCCATCCTTTATCTGTCCCATCTATTTAGACTGGAAAAAATTTGGGTCAGGAACTAGCTTTCACAGTGCCTTAATCTTGGCTGGAGTTTCTGACTATTCTGTAACACTGCAGCTTCTGAGCGCACTCAAGAGTCAGCTTCAACTCACACCAAAGGATACACTATATACTCTGGTTCTGACTTCCCCAGTATTTCAAAATACCACGGTAGTAGATATAATAAAAATCATTATTTATAACTGTAGGAAAGCAAATTTACAAGCAGGTAAACTGACCCATGGACAAATGAAGCTACTTGGGATGCTGAAATGTTGAAAGAGCGATTAAAAAACAGGCAATAACATGAAGAACTGCAGTTTCCAAGTTTGTTTCAAAGTTTGGCAGAGATAGAACCAGAATAGAAGCCAGTCAAAGTTCCCTGCTTTAATGACTACACTCCTGATGCTGCCTTAGTTTTCTTTGTTTGAAAGGTTTCACAAGGATTAGTCGTAGGATCTTAGTGGACACAGCAGTGAATAAACCTGACACTATCTGGCCGCCTTCTTGTCACACACTGGCCAGGCTATAGGTAGTGTATTCAAACTGCAATGAATATATGATCAATACAAAGGGTACTGGCATTTAATGAGAGTTTTGATGGTCCCATGAAGAGAAACGTCCTCCAGCTCTGAGGAAAGGTCTGCATTTTAAGTAGCCACCACTGTGTGGGGGATTTTTTTTTCCTTACTGTGTTTTACATTTTCTACTCTGTCATATCCTTGGACTTTGGCTTTGAAGAGAAGCAATGCAGCAGGCATTCTTTATTGATTAGCTGGTAAATAAAGTGGTTTCTTTGATGTGCAGCATCTCTGTTTTCTGTACAAATTGTATTATTCTGACTCCCTGTAGAAAAAGCTCCATGTGGTTGGCATTAACATAAACCGAGTTTTGTTAGCTGTTCATCTGGCATCGTAATCTCAATATAGAAAGCTAAAGCTCGTCCTGAAAATCCCAGCTTCCCCTTTATGACAGAAATCAATTATAGCACAACAAATTTTACTTAGAAAGCACCTTTCACCAAATTCTCTGAGTGGTACTTAGCTAATAAAGAGTGTTGCAAAATTGCCATATCCACTTCCTCTAGCCCTTTCTCCCTTTCTAATTGCACTACAAAGGCTCTTCATCCCAATTAGTTTTGATTGGGAATGTGCAGTCTTTTGGCTCTGCTTCCTTTGCATGACAAACCCAACCAGAAAGGCATGACAAGCACAGCTGTGATTTTTCCCTTCACCAAATGGAAATTAAAAAAACCCTCCTCCTCTGCTAGTAGCCAACAGGAAACCTGCAGACAAGAGGGGTACGCTTCACCATTCACCTTCCTGCGCTGGGCTGGTTTCAGGCCACACGATTGGCAGGGCCAGACTCTTTGCCAGCTTCAGCAATTGTAAGAGACAGGAGGGAAGAGGGAAAAGGCAGAAGAGCTCGTTTCCGTGCTCTGTGTGATCGTAGGCATGACAAATAGACAGGAATGTGTAGCAGGGCACCCCACAAGAAAAAGTCACATATCCCAGAAGAAAGATTAGGGAGAAGGGCACTACCTGCTCTGCCAGATGTCATCTGGAATGTAAAGGTAGCACTGTGATCAAGACAGATTAATCTCTGGGTAATGAAATCCCCTCCACAGTGCCAGTCTAAAGCCTTCTCCATCACCTCTTATGCTCCCCAGACATGCTGAGTTCCTTAGCAAGAGTGCAGTTTTTTGAGGACTAGTTACATTAATTCTTTCTTTCAGACCTCTCTATTTTCTATCCAAACATAGAAAATCCTTCACTGAAATTGTACTCAGCAATATAAAGCCAAAGTACAGCAACAATACAATAAGTGTTCTTAAAAAGATGGGATTGGCTTTTTCCATTTTCCTGTTCATTAGTTATTTTAATGAAGTTCTGGAATGTGCTTGGCTAAGACCCACCCTGCTTTGAAGGACAAGGCTTTCACCTATCTCTGACGCATACGGGAAGATGACTGGAGGTTTCTCTTAGCCTCACATTCCCTCTCCTGCAGTTTCTAGCCATTAATAGTATAAGAGATACAAATAAATTACTATCTCCCACAATGATTTAGTACCCACATTTTCTGAACTCCCTACAGTGATCTCTATATATTCTGTGGCAATGGGCAAGATCCCTCACCCTTATCATTGTAAATTCATTGACATTAAATTATTTCAATTTATCTACTCTATTCAGAGCTACTCAGCAAAATCCTCATCCAATGGCAAAGTCACTGTCGACCTCAAGTGAAAACAAGGCTGGGCCACATGGTTACAAGCAACACAAAAACTGAGGGAAGGTCATGCTGCTCCTTCATGCCCTATAACTGCAAGGATGGAGCAGAGGTTGTGTCTGCATCGTGAGCCAAAGGAGTGCAGAAAGGGAATTTTTTTGCAGAAATACTGACAATACTCTTGAGCTGGCTAACACTGGGAGTGATACGGCTATAGCATGAGGAACAGATGGTGAATAACTCATCTGCGCTGTGCTCCAGGCTGCTGTGATTTCATTACTTTCTGGACCTCAATTTACCACTTTCATGTTAGCTTATGTAAGCTGAAATCACACCTTTGAATTGTCCTCTGGACCGTCCCTTAGCCTTTGCATACTTCAGCTCTGTCTGCAAAAATGGAGATCACTCCTTGCCTTTAAGCATTGTTCTGTGGATACATTATTATAATTTGCAAGGTGCTGAGATATTTCAGTGCTGAGGATCTTTGACAGATACCTCTCCAATCCCCCAAAGCTACTTACCTTTCAGCTTTTCCCCAAACATAGTAAGGAAGACAGTGAAGTTAATAGGACCTGGCGCCTCCTTCACCATGTCTTCAAGCTCTTCATTCTTGACATTCAGACGACCTGCAGCAGAGATCATTTTTCATAATAAATCACAAATTGTGTTTCAAAAAATGATTCCCATTCATCTCCTCCCACTGGGGAGCTCAGGGCTCTGTGCAACTTTGCTAATAACATGGTAGAACACAACTCCAGAATACCCTAGTGTAAAACAAATTGACAGAGCTGGCTCTAAGATCAAAGGGTGACTGAAGGAGTAAAAAGGATAAATAATACAGACATGGCCAGCAGTGGACAAAAGAAAGGGCACTTCCAAATAAACTTTTTTTTTTCTCTTTTTTTTTGGTGTGGTTTTTTTGTGTGTGTGTGTGTGTTTTTTTGTTGTTGGTTTGGTTTGGTTTTGATTGGTTTTTTTTTACCTCAGGTGAAGTACAGGCCCTACTGACATTAATATAGTAGAGTTCAAAGAGGCTGAAGTGAACCCAAGGTCTCAGTCTTTGCCCCCCTGTATACTGAGATGTCTTTCTGAGTAGAGGGCAGATGGATGAGTTGAGTAGTCATACCCCTTCCCCATCCTTGTGCACTCCTATCGATGAAAATTTAGACCTTGGCAACCTTACTCAAATTGAGTGGTAATTTGTTGTGACTGTACTTTATAAGCATTGAAGGGCTTCACTGAGCAGGAGAGATACCAGAACTTGGCCTTAAGAAATAAATATTTCATGGTAACAGTAGCTACAGGCCAAAGTTTGCAAACCACGTTGTCACAATAAAGAGTTCAGGAGCTTCTGCTCTTTGCACCGACTCTGCTGGCGTCTGATTCCACCCCGGGGAGCACTAAAGATTCTTATCAAACTCTTTTTAATAAGATCCAGATGGCAAAAGCCCAAATGCCTACATCACTGTTCAAGCCTCAAAAGTTGCAACGAGGTTACAACTCCAGGTTTGGGATCATCAGCATTTTGATTTTTTCTTTCCTTGGGAAGATTTCCTTTAATCTGCTTGCTATTACCAGGGTTGTGATGCGCATGGAACGGGCAATACCTAATCTCATGACATGCACATTCCACCCCAGATAAATGCACACCAGCACAGAGCCACACATGAAGTCCTCCTACTTCTGTGTGGGCAGAGGGGCAGCTAGTCCATGACAAGGACGTTAATTGGTAGATATTGCATGGCTCCTAAACGAAAACGGTGCAGCCTGTGAAGCCTGGATTCAGAGGCGAATCAGAAATGCCTGACATGGATCCCTGCTTGGGTGGGCTTTCTATGAAATAGTTGCAGGGGAGGGATCAGTGCCTTTGGAGAGCTGCCAGCTGCACAGCTCTGTTGCACCCACCAGTGAGCCCCAGAGAGACCTTCATTTCGCTTCGGAAAGAGGCTGCTCAGGAGACTTTCCAGCTGGAGCTAAGTCGTAAGATAGCACCTGCCATAAAGGAGGAAGATCAAACTGACCAAGTGTCCTTTTGCCTCCTGTGTGTCCCGTTACTCCTCCCACTGTAATTCTAATACAAGCTTTTCTTATACGCTTGCGTTTCTGTTAGGTATTTAATGATTACAACCACTTTACCGAGTGCAGCAAATGTGTCTCTCAAGTCTGCTTTGTCAATAAAGCCATCCCTGTTCTGATCCATGATGGTAAAAGCCTGTTGGAAGAAAAAGGGAAATCTATTGCCATTGCCATGTGGCACCGGACAGTGCTACAGTCACAGACAGCAGTGCAGGGGGGTATTCTATTCATGCTGTAAAAAAGAATATTTAACTGCCTTTGAGTCATCCGCATCATGCCACATCATTGCACTTTCCTCACTTTCAACACATCACTGTATCTTGGCAAGAGGCTTAATTAAACCCACCCAAACTTCTTCTTACTAAACTAATGCTCAGTGCGGCATGTAGCTGGGCTGAAGCCAATGCTGGCAGCTCCAGCCATTCAGGCCTTAACCCATAAAAGTTTGAATGAGAGAGGGTTTAGTTAGGGAGGATTTAGTCAGCGGTTACTCTGCGTGCTTTGTACCTTTCCCATAGCTCGTTCCTCTGTGCAGCTATCGTTCTGTAAAACATTTAGTTATTGTAGATACCTCTCTGCTATCAAGCTAAAGCCTCTTTCTTCTGAGCCTTAAAATGATCCACCATACAGAGGCAGATGAATTTTCAAAGGTACAGACAAATGTAGGTTTCACAGTATTATTCATTCAAAGTTTGTTTCCCTTACTAACAAATTGTATCCTTCAGACTGTACTCTGTGCTCTGACTGACCTTGATGTGTTGACCTTAAATACTTCTTGTCAGGCAAAATTTAACTTCTGATAGAAAAAAACCCCACAGTTATTTTTCTATTTTCAGCCCAACACAGGATTTATTTAACCATTATTTACCAAGCCAGCTAGCTGCCTATCTATCTATTTACCTATTTGCATGTCTGTCTATTCGCTGCCATCACACTTTTAATGTTCCATTGATTTTGAAAGATTTTAATGACCTGAAATTCCCCTGGTCATCCTATAGGGACTATTAGCAGAACCAGGCGTGTCTCAGGTTATCTGTCTGACATGCACATCAATATGAGAGTCTATCTTTAAAATCACCAGGAATTATTCTTACTTCGGTATTATTATGAAAGACAAGGTGGTTCTCCTGAGAATACAGCTAGTCCATGGCAGCTACAGTAACTTGCAGACTTTTAAAGTCCACTGCTCTGCAGGGTGCACTATTTTCCACAATTGAATTATATCACCATATATCCATGTAGTTTTACCTCCAGTTTCTTACAAAGCCCCACTGCTCACATTCCAGTTTGCCCATGTGATTAATTGCAGCATGCACATTAATAACCCTTCATTTACCTGCCAAACCTCACCTTATTAAAAAATTAAGCCCAAATCTTTAGAGTTGCTTCCCCTTCTTTTAGGGGGGCTTACTTTAAATGGTGAGCCCCATAATTTGAAAGCAAGCCAGAAGAAAATAATGAAGAGCAAAGCATAGCCCAGCAAGCTCCAGAAGACAGGAAGAGAATGAGGTTTGTATTTTAATGGGTGAACTTAATATAACACAGTAACAGCAAAATGCTGAAACATTTTTTGGTGAGCTGGTTAAAATCTCTAGATAAAAACGTTCTCATCAAAACTAGGTTTTCAGAAATACTAGTCCCATGTATGCAGTTTTTAGACTCAACATGGTCTTAGCTTTCACTAGACCACCCCACTCTGCCTCAAGTTTTTGCCATTATTTTGCCACCATCCTTCCAGAGAATGCTCCTAGTATTAACTTATTTAGAGTAGATTAAATATAGCAGTCTGATCAGTTCTTCTTTTTGTCGGTACATCATCAAATTGTAGTCCTTGGAGAAAATAAAACTGGAGGGTCATATGATACAGAAGAGAGGTGGAAGAAGAGTGTTATTCCCATTAATTGTGGGGAAAAGGTTTGTGGTTTGCATTCATTTACCCGGGCCATGATCTCAATTCTTTGCATGGGTTTTTAGTCTCATTCACCCCTGAGCTTTACTGGTGGGAATCCTCAGGAAAAGTAAAGTTGAGAGCCACATGCCCAAGGTGAAACAGTAGCTATTTATCACACTGGAAATTGCCTTGGAGATGTGAGTCAGCAAAAAGTGGGGCAAAAAAATTAATGACTTAAAATGACGAACCAGTGCAAACTGTGATTGCCTCACAGACATTCCAGAATGTCTACTGAAAAAAAGAGCATAAACTCATCAAATAAATTATCTGTCTTTAATATGCTTCAGCTTTTATGCTAGTCCATTAGATTTACATCCTCACAAGTAACTGGTCAAAGAATCTACAAGGCATGGTAATACCAATCTGTCTGGGAGCTAAAAGATGCCTACTTGATAATCTCAACATGTTGTTTTGTTTTATTGGTATTTATGGAGTAAGTCATCTGAGGGCTTCTTGCTATTTTTGTTTCTAGTTTGTGGGCAGTATTAGAAGGGCACAGAAGAATATTTTCTATGGCTATTGTGGAACAGTCCACTAATTAAAGCACTGGTTCAATGTGCCTTATTGCTCTTTCTATTTAGGATAACACTTGAGCATGTAAGACTGTTCTTATTGAAAATATCACTTAAATATGTTTAAACATGTGCTCAAGTGCTTTCCTGAATCAGGGCTAAATAGATGAGATTATGATTTTCCTTTATTTTGGGGTAGGGTCTTGGGGGCTCTTCAAGTAACTCTAGAGCTTGAAACAGGAGAGTGAGGGATGGACAGAAACAAGGAAAGAAAGAAAGAATGGAAGAAAGAATGAAGGAAAGAACAAACAAACACACAAGGAAAATTATGTACCAGCCAAAACCACAGAGATGATTTGGAAAACAACTGTGTGTTCTATTAAAGCAGATGGAGAATTGAATAAGGATTACAGAGAAAACCTATGTTATTCATTAGCAATGACAGGAGACGATAGAGAACAGAAGAATAGAGACTAACCTCTTTGAACTCCTGGATCTGGGTTTGTTCAAACATGGAGAATACATTGGAACCACCTTCTATCTTCTTCTTTGCCTTTTTGGGGGCCTTTAATACAAAGAAAAAAGTCCAAATATCTACTACTTTGTCTGTTAACCACCCATGAAAATAAATTCCATCTTTAACAGAAGATAAAACATACCCAGTCACGTAGCACAGGAGAATCATGTTTTGTTATGACAAGGTTTTTAATTCAGTCCACAGTAGAGACAGATACATATAAATGGGATTAAAAATGCTGGTTTAGTGGCAGATGAATCTCTCACTGAGGCTTTTTGCTATTCCCTTACTGTAGCCTAGAACCTGACAGCTCAGATAAACCGGGACAACTTGTCACTGTGAGGCCCTAAAAGAGGTGAGGAACCCCAAGTGCGACTCTGAGTATCAGAGCTGGTCCACTGCTTGTTTCCCTAAGGAACTGCCCATGTCTTGGGTAGAGGCACCTGTGCCAGACCATTTGACAAGGGAGACTACTCACACTTCTGCACTGGCTTTTCAGAGCTCTGGACCACAGGAGGAGTGATGTAAGCTTATAGTCTTATGTGGACATGTAAGCTAAAATTCCCAACTTGCTATTCTCAAGAAGTAGAACCAATTCAGTTAAGCAGCTACACATACTTCTTCTCCCCAGTTCCCATGCAGGGACAGGCATCCAGGCTCAAAATGTGGCCTTGCATGAAGACTCAGTTCAGGAACCATAAAGGGTAATTATACAATTTCCTACTCGCACAGAAATGTTTGGAAGTCTGCTCTGTCGGGACCAACACCAACTGAACAGATTCTTCCTATGTAGGGCCACCTTTGACACTTGGGGGCCATTCTATATTCTTGCACCAACCTAAGACACATTACCTTGCCCATATAATTTTAACATTCAAGATAATCATCTTAAATAAAAGGGTGAGGCTGCTTTTATCACTATTTTGTAGCCTGAAGACTGAGACAGAGAAAGACTGGGGGAAGAGCTACAATGATATCTAAGAATCTAATGCTTGCTACACATCAGTCAGAATTAGACTTCATTATACATCTTTGAATAACGGCCCGACCAGCTTGCCTAAGACAGTACAATTCTTGTTCTGCAGTAAAGAATAAAATCTGTGATTCCTAAGGCTTACAGAAATGTTTTAACCACAGCATTACCCATACTTGGGGGGGGGATAATGAGCTGTATTGCCTTTTGAGTTCCTTTCCAGACAGATTATTTTTTTCTTTATCATTTTGACTTTTAAACTTCATCATCATAGTCCCACCTGGTTCTCATGTCACGGAAAATTAGTCTTACTTAGTTTGGGCTATTCTGCATGAAATGGAAGGTAACTTCTACTGTCTCCTTTCATCAAAATAAAAAAGCCTGTGAAAGTTCAAATTCAATACTGATTTCAAATATCCTGAGGAGCAGAGCAGCTCAAGGAAGTATTCCCACTTGACTCTGTTTGAAGTATACATTGTCTGATCAATTTAATTTTCCAGGCAGATTTCTGCACTCAGCCACCCTGTTTTATATCCCAGGTTGAAAATTAGGGCTATGCTAGACACTCACCCACATGCCCACGCTCCAGACCTGTCAAGCTCCAATCAGCTAAAGCAAAGCACTAAGATCTGGAAAAGGGAATGGAAATAACAAGAAAAATGTATTTGTAGTGAGGATAAAAATAAGGATAGAATGCCACCACCGGCATGGAAAAAAAGTGAGTAAGTGGAACGTTTAATGAATGTAGAAATATTGATTTTGGAATAAACAGACTCCCTCCTCCTTCTACACAAGAAATAAGTGTTATTTTGAGCAGTAATGAGCAATCTTCCATGTAATGTGAGGTGCCTGGTGGAAGTTTTCGACACTTCCAGATCGAATGGAAGTATTAAGAACAATCCCACTTATTTACATGTATTTGCTCCCCGAGGTAAAGGCAAAGCAGATGTTACCCAGCGGAATGCATCGGAAGCTGTCTGGGGGCACTGCCCACTGGGCACAAGGCTGGCCTCTGTGTTTTTGGACGGGGTAGAAGAACTGGTTCTCCTGCACCCATCATAGCTGGCCTTTATGAAGGCAAAACATGCTTTACCATTCTCATGCTCTGCTGTGAACAAACACAGCATCCATATTCTGCCCAATGAATATTCCCCATGCTAGCAAACTGCATCTTTTTAAGCTAACACTGCAGTGAAGGACAGTGGGCTCCAGCTCCAGGTTTTATTAACTGTAAATGCCAAACACTGGCACTATCTCCATTATTCCTCAGTTTCATGCTGTAAGGCTTTAAGCAAGGATTGTAGCTATAAGAAAGGACCACATAAACCCAAAAGCTGTGGCCCAGTACCTATTAGAGAGACCAGCAAAATAAAAAACACTCAAATGTTTCTTGACATTAGTGAAGTCCTATCAAAGTAAAAAAAGATTGAAAACTAACACTCCAGAGAACAATCACCATACTAGGAGAAATTAATCCTAACGCGATATTTGTTCAATGTCACTCTGGTCAGTCATCTCCAGGGGTGATAAAGTATAAAGTGCCCATGTCGTTCAATCTATCTTTAGTTTTTCTGCTGAAGCTCTGGGTGTGGATCCTATTTCTGATCTGCTCACTTGTGGAATGGGGCTGAGACCACCAATACATTTCACAGGGGCCAATGAACAGCTGTTGGATGGGAATTGACTTTCCATCACCAGTTTCAAGCTAAGTTTTTTGGCATCAAACTTACAGAGCATCTTGGATTAGGTCTCCTGGTTTTTTGTATATGCAGTATTGGGAATGTAATGAATCTGCTCTGAAAGGCTAGGAAATTCACAATCACAGAAAGAAGCTGTACCTTGATTTTGCATGACTGGTGAGTAGGCAGGTGCTATGAAGTAGGTGGAGCAGGAACAGAATGCAGTACACTGTCGCTGGCTTTCAGGTGGGCAAGTCAAATTAAAAGGCATCTCCAGGAGAACAGAAATAGGTCTGTGCTGCTATTTGACAACTCCACACGCTCCAGAATTTTTTAATGAACAGAAGCAGGATTCTGAGTCTGGAGCACCTCTCTGAACGAATGGCATAGTAAAAAGAGCAACACAGAACTGAGCAAACATATGGTTTCTAAACTGTCAAGGGTTTAGTAGGTGACCTACAGAGGAGCA